>CAOKZL010002500.1:0-191705 GCA_948472985.1 Iguana delicatissima | reverse complement strand
CCATTACGGCAGATATTTGAACGAGGGAGGTATAGAAGTCTGAGCCAATGCACCATCTGCCTTACGGGTGGCCTTTTTTCTATTTGCCAGGAGAATACTTAGAATCTGAACAGGAAGCTCATGTAGTAGTCACACATGAAGGATTTTTCAGAAGCACTATAATATTTTGCAATCGTTTTCCAATTCTTTCCTAATTTACTATGGGATAGAGATGATATGCTAATAACAATAGTGAAAGCTAATCATGTCAATAGCACAGATTGTCTTAATTAGACCTTGTAACAGGGAAAACAAATAGCCTTTGCTGAATTTATGAGAAGAATTTTAAATGTCCCAGCACTAAATATACTCAGAGCTGCAGAGTTTGTGCCACTGTTTAAGAAAGGGTTTGAGATATATGACTGTTTTTGTCATAAAATATGTGCTTAGAGCTGTCATTAACTAAAACAGAGTCTTGTATGTGATCACTCAGACATAAGTCCTATTTCATTCTGTGGGTTTACATTTTTAATTTACATTTTCAAATTTACAAAGAGGTCTAGCAGTATTTGTCATGCTCTTTTAAAGGGCAGCCCCAAACCAATAATAAGTTGAGGGTTAATTGTGTTAAGGGTATACTCCTATACTCTTACTTGTGGACAAACCTGATTGAACTCAATGCTCCTTTGTTCAAGTTAACATACTTAATTATATCTTGATTTGTGGTTGATGAAGTTAAGAAATGTGAAATGAAGCACAGAAGTACAAGTTTTGTGTGGGAGAAGCTGAATGAATTCATTTGTGATTTTTTTTTCTTTTTAAAATTATCGAATCCAAGCTTAACAGAAAACAAATATTAGCCCCATAACTATAGGAAGGTGGATTTTGCTCAGCAATACCAAACACACACAAATTTCTCAAAGACTACCTCCCACAGAAATTATTTTATATTTATTGTTATTAATTAATGTGTGGACTGAGTTTATATAAAAGGACTCAGTAAAGCAGCTGACACAACTAACACAGTGGGAAATAAGTTAAGGATGCAGTCTAAAAATTATGATAGGCATCTAAGTGATATCTAGTTACTCTCTGTTCCATTATCCTTGCCTTTAATTCAGTAAAGTTACTATTGTTTTGAGGAATTTTGCCCATTCTGTTATTCTTCTCCAGGCTCATGCAGAATAGGTGGGTATGGAAGATAGATTGGGATGATAAAGAGCCAAAAACCCTTGCTGCAGTTATCAACAAAAGGACCCTATCAAGCTTTACCCTAGATTCAGAAATTCAGTAGTCGATTTATTTGTGTAAAGTTGTTGTTGTGTGTCTTCAAGTTGTTTATGACTTAATGGCAGCCCTAATATGAACCTATCATGGGGTTTTTTAGGGCTCAGAGTATGTGATGCACCCAAGGTTAGCCAATGATCACCCCATGACCAAGTGGGAATAGAACCTTGGTTTCCAAGTCATAATCCAACATTCAAACCACTACAGCACACTGGCTCTGTAAACTAATTTCTATCACTATCTCTCTGTTAACTCCCTCTCTTATTTTTTAAAGCTTTCTTTTGTTAGATTGCAGGGTCATCATAAGGTCAGGGTCAGTTTATTCAAATTTTGCTGGCTCGAAATTTTGTCAGAAAGATGGTTCACATAGTCAAAAGTCATCTCCATCTGATTCATTTAACTAGTTCTTTCAAGGATGCATTTGGCTGTATGACTTGGTTTGTCCACAGTCGGGAACTTAGCAGCAGTTTATGAACAGAGTGTGACATCTTAAAGTGCTGTCATCAACGTAAATCTCTCAGTCAGACAACTACAGCTCTGTCAGTAGAAAGTCCAAGTCATGCGCTGTGTCTTCCACAGAACTTCTTGTAGAAAAGACTGAAGACAATTTCAATAGAGGGAACCCAGAGAATCAGCTTTTATACTTCAAATTGGTCCAAGTTTCAGTTCCTTATTAATTTTCTCCCCAGTTATATCAGACTGGCACAGTCAGCCCTACCATTGCATAGAATGTAGTTGCTGAGGAGCAGGATGCTAAGAGGCTGAACAGAGGGTCAAGAACTTGCTAAGAGGGACAGGAAGTTCCATCCCTCCCACTACGAAAAATGAAGTACCCACTTTAGGTGGCAAATTCTGTTCACTCTCCTGAGGGAGGACCTCTGATGTTCAGAAAAAATATGGCTGGCCAAAAAGCTAGCGTATGCCTTTCCAGAGCTGAGCAGGTCCCAGATGCCTAGATTCCTCAGAGACAGGCATTGTGGGCAGGTTGTCTTGGGAAACTGGAAGACAGGCACTCTCCTAGGAAATCCCATCATTGTGCTTCACTCTGAGGAAGATTTCCCTAGGCTCAAGCTTTTAAGCCTGGCCATCTCTCAGAGAGAAACAGAAACAATGCTGGGAGTATTGGGGGGAATTGACAGCAACAACAAGCAACAATAAGTGCTGCTTTCCTTCTTGCTTAGGTGGCAGGAGATCATGGGCTGCTGGTGGTTGTAGGTCAAAGATGTTTGTGCCATATTGTCAACCCAGCAGCTGTAAAACTAGCCTGCTGTTATCATATATGCTGGAGCATCGTACTCTGTTGCCAATGTTGAGGTAAGCTTGAACTTCCACTCTGGTTGGCTTCTACCCATAGAACGGGTGGAGGATCTTAGCATTCTCCTTAGTGAGCAAAATATCTTGTCCTAGATCTACAAACCACTTTCATTCACCTTGAATACCTCCTGCTCCCCAAGATAGCAAACAGGAAGCAAATTCAAGAGTATCCATAAAGTACTGTTTTCCTTTGTTCAATGTTTCTTCTTAGCTATGCTTTGATTTCAATCATTTCTATTACAGGCTGATTCTGCCTCTTTCCCAACTCATTTCTACTGAATATATTTTGAACCTTCTGAAACTAAATGGTCTCCACTTCCAAAAATACCACCAGGTCTAACACAATTCACATCTGACCCAGTTTTTTTTAAAATGTAGTATTCACTAGATATTACCTATATTCATCTATTGCTTCAGTTATGTTCATCTATTCAAGAGCAGAGTATGGAGCTCAGGAAATTAATCTGAACAACCATGCTGTGGTTTTTTTTTTTAAAGTGCTCTAATTAATCAAATTAAAAACTCTTGTTTTGGAATCCATCTGTCAGCTTGGTACCTTTCCAAACTATCTGAGTGGATCAGTTGGTTTAACAGCATCTCTGGAATTCACACTCACTCTTTTATGCTGTTGCCACATGTTCATTTGGTTAAAAGGCACGTCAGAAGAAAATCCCAAGAGGCAATGAGCTAGCTGTCTGTACCTTTCACAAACAGTCATAGGTAATTTATTCAGATAACTAGGGAACAATGTCTCTTAGTTCTGAGAAGAAAGGGAAGGAGGAGGAGAAATTGCCTCCCTTGGAAATATATACCTCTCCATCTTACAGTATGTCCTCCATAAACAACTACTGTGTGTCTCCTCCCATTTCATAATGTTGAACTTTGGAACGTTCTTTTATTCTCTGTTGCTTAACTGAATAAAATGTACTTCCTGTAAATAAGAACATTTTTTGGTTGGCTAATATGGAACTTGCAGGGCTCGAACCACATCTGTGTATATCATTTCAGGCTATAAGAACAGTGGCTGGCCTGTTGGAATACCAAGACTCATAGTGATACCATTGCAGACTGTCATTGAGACGGCAATGATTAAAAAAACATTCTGCATTTTTCTAGAAAGTGTTTAATTACAAATATTTAATGTGCATTCCCTTTCTGTAGTATATTAAAAAATCGGTATTGAAAGCCAGTTATAACAGTTGGGATATAAAGGAGCTTTTATAGGTGAAACTAAACTAAACTAAAAATTTGAAAAATTATCATTTGGTTCTGAATGTTTCACAAATCTTTTGGCAAATGGTATTGCTAAAATGTGACATCAAAATGTAGCGTATTCTATAGTTGGACCTCCACATTTGCAGATTTCAATTTCATGGATTTGATTATTTGTGAATTTCTCCAACTCCTACCCCTGTCCACATAAAGAGCTTCTTTTCTGGGAGAACCTTCCCTCTTGGTAGCTCCAATCAGGCTGCCCATTCCTTTAAAAACCTACCTCAGGTCCTCCTCCTCCTCCATCAGCCCCTGCTTGGCCAGCTAAGGATGGATCACAGCCAGATTTCTCAACACCACAAACATTATTCCAATGACCCCCGTACACACCCAAGGAAGGAGATGAGTAAGAGCCAAGAAGTATACAGCCACCATGTCAACCCACACCCTTTCCTTGTCCTTTTCCTGACCGGGGTATCTGGTCTCTCCACCTTGCCTCACCTCCCTTCCCACATACCTGCACATTTTGATATGCGTGGTTTTTTCCATTTGCAGGGATTCTGTGCTCCTAACTCTAGCAAATGTGGAAAACCAAGGTCAAAGAATACCATCATTACCTCTCAGCAAGAGAGTTGAGAAAATATAGGAGACTATCAATCCACTGGAGAAAGATTATTAACTCTTGAGATGTCTTTTATAGCTGATAATCAATATAAATTCTCAGAGCATCTTTAATAGAATAAGTTGTACGCTCCAAAGTCTCTCTCTTGATTTTGCCACACTTCCCCCATTTCTTCTCCAGCACATGCCTGCCTGTCATTATTCCATTTTTCACTTTTTGGCCACCACTTTTTGCTAGCTTCGTGCTCATGCATTCCATTAGCCTTACCAGTATTATTACTATAGCACTATGAATCAGAAGATATAGATACAGAAATAGATAGATGAATTATTGATAGGCGGGCAGACAGACAGTGAGATGCTTAAAAAGCGAGTCAATAGCACTTTTCCTAAGTTTGTCCTGGATTCCAGAAGGATGAAATTAATTGCTGAAGATACATAACATATATAGCCTCTGTTACACTGAAGAAAATGACTGTAAAAAGACGAATGAACTCAAGCAACACCTGCTTCAACAAAGATATCTTTCTCATATAATTGATGACAGCATTAGGACATCACATCATGTTGAGAGAAAGCTTCTACAAAAACATGAGTCAAGTAACATCCAGCAACACATTCCATTTGTGTCAGTTTTCCATCCAGCATCTTCTAATTACCATGTGACAATTAGATAAAACTATCATTGCTAACAAATCCTGAACATCTTGCTAGAACCACGAGCAAGCCTCCAGTTACAGCTTTCTACCAGCCACCAAATCTAAGGAAATTACTGGTAAAAGCTGTCCTAAAACATCAGTCACCAAGGATTTTTGCACTGAAAGACCAAAAAATGCTAATACCAAATGACTTCAACTTCGAGGATAATCTCATCATCATTAAGAATGCTGATAATATAGTGTTTTAGATTGCCACTTTATACACAGCTCAGTTTAATCTTTGTCAACTGAAGAAGGAAGAAACCAAAATGTTTTGCTTGTGATACATATTTTTAAGTTCTGTTTGTTAATTGCTTCTCTCTCTATTCCTTGCCCATGTATATGTAGCAGCTCAGAAATAGAATGTGGTCCTTAAAAAACAAATTGTAGCTGACCAATAGAAACAACAAACAAGAGTGCTTATTACTGAAGCATTTTCCTTGTGGGTCCCATTGGTCCCTTTCTAATTACTAACACCTCTTCTACTCTGTGGGGTTCTTTACTCATAGATCTGTTAGGCCATGATAATGAACAGTTTGCCACCTTATATATTACTGCTATGTTAATGTTCAGCTCTGGGTCCACATACTATATCCCAGGCAACAAGAAAAGGCCCCTTTGGGGGAAAAAAATAAGTCCAAAACCCCCTTTGTAGAAGACAATGAATAAAACTCCACAAAGGTGGCCGCATAGGCAATATATAAAGAACACTATTGTATAAAGTCATCTTAAGAACTGTAAGCATGGAGCAATCTTGGTCCAAATGGCAGAGAAAGGCAATCAGTACAGCCAAAGACCTCCAATTTATTGACCAATCTTCCAGCAGTGACTTCTTTCTGCCTGATTTTATAGGGGTTGATAGGAGGCTATAGTCCTTACGTTAAGGAACTCAAGTCATTCTCAGGTGAGCTTGCATGCGAAATCAGGCCAAGGCAGAAGAGTGATTGTTAAAAGGGAGCTAACACTTTGGGATAATTAAATGTTCTGGGTAACTGAAGGTGAATACAACATTGTCCTTCAATGGAAAGCTAATAATTGAGCAAACAACAACTCCAGCACTGAGAATACTTTTCATATAAAGAACATAGGAACTGCCAACAGTATGGCTCAACTGAAAACCTGGCTTACCGAAGTGAGAGAGTTGTCTAATTTAACAGAGAGATTCTTTAACATGAAGTCTGGGTGTAGCATGTTAAATAATGCAAAGCAAGCTGTTTTAAAAATAGAGCAAGTCACTGCTTGGCAGCAGTAAACTTTATGGATTCTTTAATAGGAATAGATGTTGCCTCAAGACAAATCTGGCTCCTGATGAATAAGACGTAAACCAGCAGTAGCCAGCTGAGCAAAATATGTGTTTGCTTCCTATCTACTTTTGTATATTTTACAAGCCCAGTCAATGAATGGAGTCTTGGGACAAGTTAGATGATAACTGATCCCAAAGAGTAATAATTTATTTTAATGGGAATGGTAATTTTCTCTTTGGAATTATGCTATTCAAATGAATGACACATACTACAAAAGAAAACAATGATTTGTCATCTTCCTCAGTGTGTTCGTACGTTAGGGTATATTTTAATGCATTTAAAGATACTCATGGTATATTTTCAAAGTGCTGGTTATGACACACAAGGTCCTGTACAGCTTAAGTCCAGGATGTATGACATATCATATCTCTCAAATAACCCTGCCTGGATCCTGAGATTCACAGGAGAGGTCCCTTATCTTGGGCCCACCAAACTCAGAGGTATAGCTGGTGCGACATGAAAATGGGCCTTCTTTGTGATTGTCCCTACACTTTAAAACATCCCTCCTTGCTTTCCTTCCATTGGCTGCCCAACACTTTTTTATTCAGACAGGCTTTTAGAATTGAAAAAGGGCTGTAAGTGCTATGTTGTTTTAAACTACATTATTTATTGTTTTAAAAATCTTTTAGAGTGCTTGTTTTAATATTGTTCTTAGTTTAATTCAATTTTAATCTGTCTTTTTGTCTTCAACTGTAGCCTTTTAACGTGTAAGCCTCCTTGAGTTCAAAATCCTGTGGAATTCTGGAGTTTGAAAGATGTTGCAAGTGGAATAATAGCATTATAATAGTGTAGTATGGAAAGGCCCTCAGCCTTGGTTAAAAGTTGGGACATGAATAAAGATTAACAACAACAGTAACAATCTTTATGCTTCCAGGTTACTGTCTTGATCAGTCTTTTTCTCCAAGCACGAAAACACAATAATTGGAAGTACATGCTGATTCTGAACCTACTAGTGAGTCAAGAATTTTTTTTAAGGGACATAATTTTTTATTCATATCATCTCCATTAAAATGTTTCAGCACTGAAGACCAATAAATTGACCACTAGGTTCATGGCTGCCATGTGAAATTTTCCCTCAACAGTTGTTGGTGTCCACCACCACGTGAGGAACTTAGATATTCCTGCACACGAATAGAAACATTGTTACCTGTGTTTCTGAAAATGCACACAGACATACGGATCATGTTGTAAATTATGGTGTGTCCATATGACCAGGATAGAAGACAGCTTGCATTGGATTCCTCCCCCCCCGCATGGTTTTCTTATGGCTAAAATGTTCCCAGAGATTATGTCCAAGGCTCTGATTCCATGCATAATAACTAAAATCTGTTGATACCAGATTGCTGGTGGACCTCAAGGGTACTCGGAACCAAAGGCAGTTGAAATCCATAACTTGTTCTCAGTTTGAAGGCATGAAAAAAGAAAGAAAGAAAGAAAGAAAGAAAGAAAGAAAGAAAGAAAGAAAGAATAACTATAGTTATTGACACATCATTTTCTAATTATTATTATTTTTTAAAATATTTTTATTAAAAGTTTTGTTGCATAAAAACCAGAATGGATATACCCCATTATCAGATATATCACACCCTCCCTGCCCCCGCTTCCATATTATTTTACTCCAGTTGAATCTTCTTTCTTTCCATTTACCAAAAGAAAAGGAAAGAATAACAGTTACATTTTACAGAACAGAAAACAATTACATTATCTCTTTCTTTGCTTTCATATACTTTCATATACATTTTATATATACTTTCATATACATTTTCTAATTAATGTTCCACTGACAACTCTTTTTTTAAAAAAAAAGGAATTACAGATATGTTGAAGCACTATGAAAGGTTATAGAATTTGTCAACAAAGAATTGGAAGTACAGTTGGCCTTCCACATTCGTTTGGGTTCGGGCACAGAACCCTTGTAAAAGTGGAAAAATCAGAAATATCAAAGTGTGTGTCTGTGTGTGTATGTACGGGAGGGGGCTAAGGCAGAGTTGGGGGAGCAGGTACCAGGGTCCAAACCAGGTCAGAGAAAGGAGAGGAAAAGGGGTAAGTCAGCATGGTGGCCCTACACTTCCTCTCTCACACTCGTTACCTTCCTTGGGGTGGGGGCATCAGGAAAGGGTTTATAGTGCTGAGAATTTGGACTGTGAGCCATCCCTAGCTGGCAAGGCTGCAGCTAGTGGAAGAGGAGGAGGAGGACCAGAGGTGAGATTTTAAAGGGCTGTGGAGCCCAATTGAAGGTTCCTCTGGGAAAAAAAGCTCATGAGGTGGGGGGAGGCAGGGGTTGAAGAAACTCACAAGTAATAACATCTGTGAAAATCAAACCCACAAACATGGAGGGTTGACTATATGTTGTATGTATGCGTTCATTCCACTTTCCCTCCAATTTTTAAAACTCCCTATTAAGCCTCTCTGTACTTTGGACTATATTTGTCCTAGATAATCCCATTCATTGTTTGTACTCTGGCATCCTTAGATCTCACCAACTTTGAGATAAACTAAATAAGCCATAGGAAGTTCATGTAACTATTCTCAGAACCTTGTTTGTTGTTATTTTAAATGAAAAATAACATGAAAGTCTTCCGCTTTGAGGAGAAGGAAGATGGGGAACATTCACCCTTCCCTTCTCCAGCTGTATTTCTGCTCAGAATGAGCCTCTCCCAGTCATTTTTTACACTTATGGGAAAATAATAGGTAACATATAGGAATTCGTACATTTTCTGTCCTGAATGAAAGATAGGTAGCAAAACAAAATAAATAAATAAATAAAAACACAAAGAGGTAAAGGGTTAAGCAGCCTCTCTTACACCCACCCAAACTTGCAAGCTGCATGCAACTGCTTTTCATTAAGAAAAAAAAATGTTGTGGATAGTTATGTGTCTTGCAACTACGGCTTAACTATTATTACTTTTCCACAGACTACTTTCATTTCAGGGTAGTTTGATCATGAACAGAGTTCAACTTCGTGTTGATGTACCTTAACACTGAACCCAATTGAACTCAGCGGTGGTTCCTTTTTGGGAGACATGCCTAAGACTGCATTGCATGTGTTCCTCTAGCAAAGCTATCAAGAGCTTGGTAGAGCTAGGGCTTCTCTCTTCATATGACTATACAGCTTGATAATGTACGGTAATGGGAGAAAATACTTTTTAGAACATTAGAGTATAAGTAACCATCATGTTGTCCTTAGCAGAATCATTCAGCGTTTGGAGAATCTGTTCATTTTGGGGCAACACAATTGTATTCCCTTTTTTTTTAAAAAAATATTCTGTGACACTGTGATATCAATGTGATGTCAAATATTCTATAAATGGAGGTTGTTAATGGTATTCTTCTAGCAGTGAGTTAGACAGAATATTAAAAATAATCTTGGGAATGTTTCAGCTAACCTTGCCAATAACTTTCAAAGCACAACAACTCCATTCAGGTAGTTCCTGTTTTGAATCTCTGGAAATTCTATTTAAAAATAGAAATGACTGAAACAGCTTGTAGGAATAAAAAACAACAACAAACTGAACAGTACCATATAGATAGGGAAAGCTACTTAAGCTACTTGTATTTTCAACATTTGTAAATTGATAACTAAAGCTGTAATTAAAATCTTGTACACATCTACACAGCTACAAGAGTACAACTCTCTTTACTGGAAACCTATACCATACAGTTACCTGAGAACAACTGCCACTCAACTCAGTTTTGGATCTTGGAAAACTTAACACCATTTCCACACTACAATGTTAAGAGTGCTTTATTCCACTTTCAACATCCTGTGGAATTCTGGGGTTTGTAGTTTACTGACACCAAAGAACTCTCTGGCTGAGAATTCTACATGTCCCTCGCTAAACTACAAACCCCAGGATTCCATAGGATGCTGAAAGTGGACTAAAACACTCTTAACATTGTAGTGTGGAAATGGCGTTACTTTTTGGAGTACAACTCAAAGAATCCACTCTACAACTCTGGCCATTTCAGCACTAGATTGTTATAGTGCTATTATTCCACTTTCAACATCCTAAGGAATCCTGGAGTTTGGAGTTTAGGGAGCAGCCTGAGGCCCCTCCCTAAACTGCAAACCCCAGGATTCCATAGGATGTTGAAAGTGGAATGATAGTGCTATAACAGTCTAGTGTCGAAATGGCCTCTGAGTGTTGTAATCTCCCAAAAGCACCATTTTGAAGCACCTTCAGTGGGGGTTACTTTTGAGTAGAAGCATTGAGCTGAGAGTGTACATATCAAATAAGGAGCTTGTTAAGATGTTTCCACTTGGTCATTTTAGGGAAAAATAAAAAACACCTGCTCCTGATGCTACTTGATATGGTTCTGCTGAACAGTTAAAAGCAAAGGGAAGAACAAGGCATAAATTCTTGGCTGGAAGCTTGTCCTACCTTCTAGTGCAGTGGTTCTCAACCTGTGGGTCCCCAGATGTTTTTGGACTTCAGCTCCCAGAAGCCCTGAGCATTGACCATAGTAGCTGGGGCTTCTGGGAGCTGAAGTCCAAAAACATCTGGGGACCCACAGGTTGAGAACCACTGTTCTAGTGTTTTGGCTCCTTTCATATCTCCCTAACCTCTGCAGCTAGTTTCACACCCCTTCTCAAAGAGCAAAACATATCCTTTAAATGCAAAAGTTTCTAGGTTGACCCCTTGCCATCTTTTGATGAGTTGGAGAGGAACTGCAGCCAATTAGAATGCACATGAACTAATAGTCTGTCTTGGTTTAAGGCAGGTTTTTACATATTCTTTTTATGAAAGACTACTAATTGGGACCAACCTGCCAATTGCATCAAACCAGATTGGGCTGGAGAACTCTGCATAACATTTTGTGGCCTGGTTGATATTTAAAACTGCAGTTGGTGCCACAGTTGCTGGGAAGGACTGGGTCTGTCTTCCCATAATCCGACAAATAAGTAAAGAAGTCCAATAAAGGACATTTTCCTTTCCTATATCGGTAAGACTTTTGCCACAGAGTCTTTCTCCACGAACATTTCTTCAAAAATCCCACACAGCCTTCCAATCTCAGTGTCAGCATCTTCTGCAAACACCATCTGTAAGAGCACCATACGCACATCTTATATTGCCATATTTGCAATCTCGTACTATGTCCCAGATGATGTAATAGTCTTTTCAAGTGCTGTTTTTAGGAGGCTTAAAATATTTTCCCTTCACATCTTGAAAACAAAGGAAGAAATTTATAAGGGAATTACGTTTCTGTCTATCAGCACATGGCAGTGTGCAGCTTTAGAAAGAATGGATATCAAAGAAGAAATGATAAAACAACTTGGTAGAGACTACAAAGAAATTGTTTTATGATCCTTCTGATTTGGGCTGAATGTCCATATATAGTTTATGTTCCAAGGAAAGGGAATAAAGAAAAAAAATGTCCCTATTAAAAGACAGGCTTAACTTCTCTTAGTTAAAGTACAAACGATGCAAACTAAACTATGGAAACTATGCAAAATAAAATGCAAACTTCTGCTAGTTAAAATTCAAATTAACTAATAATCAAATTATTTTTTTGTCATATTTTCTCTGAAAATCACATGCATGATCTATTGAGAATCTTATAACAAGAATTTGTAAGTTTATTCAGATGCTAATTCTATAGAGTTTAGTAGGGTTTTATTGCTGTTGTTGTGTGCCTTAAAGTGATTTCCATCTTATGATGACTCTAAGGTGACCTTATCAGAGGGTTTTCTTGGCAAGGTTTATTCAAAGGAGGTTTGTCATGGCCTTATCTTTAGTGTGTGACTTGCCCAAGATCACCAAAATCCATAGCTGAGCATGGAATTGAACCCTAATGTCCCAAGGAGTCACAGTGGTGCTATGAGAAAGTAGACAAAATCTGCAAAAACTGAGCGTCCTATTTGTAGCATGCCATTTTAACAAATGTCAAGAGTGCAGCCAGCTTTCTAACCCCACTTTAGAACTGCCACCCCCTCTTATGTCCAGTTCAGCTTGAACATTATGGAGCATCTTTGATGCTTTCTTGACAACAAGGGACAAAACTCTTCTTTTGATAACATATGCAAGTATAATCCCCAGTTTCACCTACATATACCTTTTTTCAAAGTTGAAGTAGGAGGTATCATGGATCTTCTTGTGCAATGCCATTTGCCCCAGGGGTCTTGCGGCTGCAGCTCCATTCCCCTAGTCATTGATTGGCTGGTGAGGTGTGCCCAGGTGCATTCTAGATATTCTTGCATACTTAGGGAAGAGGGAGAAGCCTCATACTGGCGGATGAGAATGTTCCTTCTTTCCCAGGTTTCCAAGGGCAGCTGGGATGCTGTCATGTACATGAGGTGAAAATGAGGAAGTAGGAACAATTTTAGCTTCTCAGACAACAGAATAAGTATGCTGATGGGGGATTGCTCTCTGCCAGCATATTTGCTGTATCTTGGCCATTTGCTTCTAAGAATTGCAAGTGTTGTAATTAGTAGTCTAATCAAGCAGCCAGATTTAGATGTGGGTTCTTCCTAATAAGACACTCTCTCTCTCTCTCCTCCTCACACACACACACACTTACACAGAGGTAAGTTTATTTACAAGAAAAAGAAGTTATGAAGATTACATAAGCAAAACAATTAAAAACAGAGAATCATGCAGTAACATATACAAAGTAGTCTAATCAAGCAGCCAGATTTAGATGTGGGTTCTTCCTAATAAGACACTCTCTCTCTCTCCTCCTCACACACACACACACTTACACAGAGGTAAGTTTATTTACAAAAAGAAGTTATGAAGATTACATAAGCAAAACAATTAAAAACAGAGAATCATGCAGTAACATATACAACAGACACAATAACTGAGCCAAATATCTATACTTCTAGTACATAGCAGACACATAATCAAACATCTCCTAGAAAAGCAAGACTCAAGGTGATAGTAAAGGATAGCAGAGCACAGGCAAAATGGAGCCCCAGGAAGATAAAAACTATACTCATTTTAGAAGAAAAATTGACCATAACTCAAGGGAGCTCAGGCTATCAACAGGATCCATATAGGTCCAAACTTTATAATATCCTTGAGACACAAGTCAAAGATAAAAAATAATGCAGGTACCCTTGAACTCTTATGTTATTCTGCAACAGCTTCTTGAAGAATAGGTACAAAATAGAAATTATAGAACAACACAGAAATAAGATAGAATTTGTTCACAGTATATACTGGTGGTGAGGTTGTAAATGCTTCTTTGAAAGAGGGCTATGTTCCAGCCTCTCTAAAAGTAGCAATTGTAGGACCTTTGTTAAAAAAAAAATCTTCCTTGGATCCCAGCTCCCTAGGTAACTATAAGTCAGACTTTAATTTTCCCTTTCTAAGTAAGGTCTTGGAGCTAGTGGTGGCAACAAAACTCCAGGCTTTCTTGGATGAACAGATTAAGTGGGTCCATTCCAATCTGGGTTCAGGCCTAGTTATGGGGCAGGAACAGCCTTAGCCACCTTCGTGGATGACCTACACCAGCAGTTGGATGGATGGAGGGAGTCCCTATTGATCTTCCTGGATCTTTCTGTGATATTTGATACCATTTCCCATGGTATCATTCTGGGTTATTTAGCTGATATGGAATTTGAGGGCACTGTTTTTCAGTGGTTCCAGACTTCCTTGGCTGAACAAACCCACATGGTGGTGCTGGGAAACTGTTCAGTCTTTTGGCATTAATCTATGGGCTTCCATAGGGGTCAATATGTCCCATATACTTTTCAACATCTATATGAAGCTGCTGGGAGAAGTCAACTGGAGCTTCGAGGCTGAGTATCATCAGTATGCTGATGATACACAGTTCTATTTCTCCCTTACAACTGATGCCAAGGAGGCTGTGGTAGCAGTGAATTGTTGTCTGGATCCAGTAAAGAACTGGACGTGGGTGAACAGACTGAGGCTTAATCCAGAGAAGATGGAAGTGCTGCTGGTCAGTAGGAGAACGAACCTGGGTTTGGGATCACATTCTCTTCTGGTTAGGGTTGTTCTCCCTCAGAAAGATCAGGTTCATAGCTTGGGGATTCTCTTGGACCTAATACTATTCCTGGAAAGCCAGGTTATGTAAGTGGCCAGGAGTTTCTTTGCCTAGCTCCAGTTGTAGCTCAGTTGCACCTGTGGGGAAAGCAGTTCTGGCTACAGCAGTTCATGCCTTAGTTACCTCTTGATTAGACAACCGTAATGTCCTCTATATGGGGCTGCCCTTGAAAAGTATTTGGAATTTTGCAGCTAGTGCAATGCAAAGCCAGACTGGTATCAGATGTGCATTTTAGAAACGATATAACATCAGTCCTGCAAGAACTACACAGGCTTCCAGTTTGCTTCTGAGCTCAATTCCTGGTGCTGGTGTTGACCTACAAAGCCTAAACGACTTAGGACCAAGATTCTTGAAAGACTGCCTCCTTCCATATGAGCCTGCCAGAAATTTGAGATCTTCAGAAGAGGCCCTGATGATGTCCTGACAACTTATGAAGTTATGTTGTAGGGTACACGTAACAGGGCTTTTTCTGTAGCAGTGACTCAATGGTAGAACTCCTTACCCAAGGAAGTTAGGTTGCCCCCATCTCTTTTAAGCTTCCAGTAGGCAGCCAAATTCCATGTTTGAAATTGTTGTTTTATCTGTTTCAAAACTGGATTCTTGGATTGTTTTTAGACTGCTTTCAGGAGTTTTTAAAGAATATTTTAATATGTTTAAAATACTTTTATCTTTGTATTAATTACTTTTTATTTATTCATCACATCAGGAGCCCTTGTGTGCTGGGCAGCAATACAGAAATACTTTAAACAAACAAACAAACAAACATAGATGAAGTGCATACAGACAAAATGGCTTCAGGTTTGAGGGTTCTCCAGGAAAGTAGCTACTGCTGATTGTCTTCCTCCACTGTTCATGAGACCCTCTGTTCATGAGACTTGCGCGGCTGTGGTGACAGTGATCCAAGCAGCACTGAGCAATTCATTCTAGCCAGTCTTTTAATTTCAGATAATGTACCCAAAAGGCAGAATCAAACTAGACCATATATTTAACATGTTCTTCACAGAGGTACTCCCCTCAAGTGGTAAAAAAACACCTGGTCATCATAGTGTGTGATTTTCCTCACCAATCTGTGTGTTTCATTTTGTGATTGCCCATTGGAAGATAAACATGTTGTTGTTATTTTTGTTTCTATCCCACCATTTTCCTAGTTCAGAACTCAAAGTGGCTTACAAAAATGAAAAAAAACAAATGCTAAAAATTAACAAGGTTCATAAGTTAAAATTAGATCAAATAATCAAAGAATTAAAAGTAGATTTTGCTGTTATTAACTGCCATCAAGTTATGGAAACTCTATGGTTGAGAGACTTCTGAGTCACCCTATCCTCAACCTATCCCTACTCAGATGTTGCAGATTCAGGGGCATGTCTTCCTTGATTGAGTCTCTTCATCTGTAATGTGGTCTTCTTCTTTCCTACTGCCTTTTACCTCACCAAGCATGACTGTCTTTTCCAGTGAGTTATGTAGTGAATAGGCTTAATTTAAACATCTGATTGATGAGGCAGGTAGCTATGAAGAAAGTCTTTTGTGGAAAGGAAAATAGGTTAATCTTAGGGAATACATATTTTCTTTAAAGTCTGTTCAAACCTTTCATAGGTATTGTGACTGATTCAGCTGTTGGTGTTACTTGGAATATTGGACCACATTTATTTAAAAGGAGGCAAAAGTAGGCAGCCTGTCCGGGTGCTGTGGCTCTGGCAGCTGAATGACACATATGGAACCAGCTGTGCCCTGAAAATTGTGAAGCAAGTGGAGTTTGTCTAGTGAATTTTTTGGGGGTGGGTGGGTAAGAGGGCTTTAGAGAAGTCAGAGGTAGCCATAAAGCACCTCTGGGTTCTGCATCCATCCTGAGTGCCACAGTTTCCCCATCACTAGACTATTATTTCATATTTCTGATTTTTGAAGCATTACATATATGTTTATGTTTTGATTGAGAAATGAGCAGAAACTCTCATAATCTCCCCCAGTAAATGAAATATATGAACATTTTTCTTTCTCAAATGCAAAAATGATATGGCAAAATTTACTTTCCTATCACACAATTTATTATCCTAACCTGATAGACTGATTATTATCCTAACTTTCTAGATAGAGAAGAGTCAACCTGATAGAAGTTGGCTGGGTATTGAATACTTGCTGATGAGTTTTATGAGAAAAAGTAACCTGGGAAACAGCTGAAAGAATGTGATGCGTGGGTTTCATTCGAGGTTGTTGGAATCAGCAAGGGATCAATGCACACAGGACTGCAATGAAATCCCTGACTGCATGGGTCAACCCACTTGTTAAGAGGAATGCATCTTCTCTACAGTTAATCTGTTTCCATTTCACAATAGGATTTCCTTAGAGAGAAATGTGTCTCTCAACAATCAGAGTGGCAAATGAAGTGTGCAGTTTACCTACCAATTACCAACCACAAAAGAAAACATGCTAACTGCAAAATAGATTGGTGAGGAAAATCATAGGTTATGAAAAATGGATGTCTATGGCAACTTGAGACAGCACAATTTCTAAAACATACTAAATGTATTATCTGGTTTGACTATCTTCCTTAAGAAAATTAACATCAGACATTCCTATGGAGAAAAACATAATGTAAAACTGTTTTGGCAGATCAAATTCAATACTTTCTCTTGTTAATGCCCTTTGTTCTAATACTGATTTACATTAGATTGTTTTCTAATCACCAGTGGAAATTGCTTATTTATCTTCTGAAAACTGAAATTTTGCTTCCAAGTCTTTTCTATCTTTGCTTCCCAGGAAGCTTCTGCAAGATTCATCAAAATACCATTACTGTCTGGATTTATGTATCTTTAAAAGTATGCTACTAAGCCAGAGAAGAAGGTAAATAGAAAACTCAGCAGTGCATCAATAAAAAGCTTTTTGCCAGTACCTGAGAGGGTGTGTTTATAGTCAGGTTTAGTGCTTATGCCATACAACAGGTTTACTGGCCAAACCAGCTAGGATTGTATAAAAACTTTGATTATGCTTTTGTGATGCACGGAATTAAATATTGATTTACACATTTTCTTCCCACCATCACTATCATCATTAATGGTTGCTGGAATATTTTGCTCTGCTTTATGTTTTACACAGACTGTTGTAGCAAATACTCTAACATGTTTCTGTGGTAAGCAGTTGTAAGGTTTTTATGTGTGAGAAGGAAAGCTGTACATTTATATGATAGGGCAGTGGTAGGTGGTACCTTCTGTGGCAGCATGTGAGTATGTGAGGGGTAGGAATGTGCTCTGGGTTTTAGACCATAATTCAAAAGAGCTATCCAAGCTCCAAACTGTATCCACTAGATCTGTTCAGTTGGGCTAACATCTATTAACACTGACATGGAAGTCTAGCTACTGGTAACAGAGGTATTTAAAGAGCTATTTCTACCTGCTGAAAGAATGCACAATGGACACTGCAGGCTGTGCAGCCTAGCTCCACCCTCTTTGCATGCCATAGCTTCTCCTCCCCATTATCTGTACATTTCACCAGCAGAGGAAAGGTCTCTATGCACGTGTGCCCACCAGCTTTTCACAGATGCAAAATAGGACACGTGTGGCCAAACAACATCACAATGTTGTCAAGATGGCAAAAGTTGTTAACCCAAGCTAGGACTGGCTGTAGCAGCTTGCTTTTGCCTGACACTACTGGCAAGATTATAACTCCTCCTCTCTTCCTCTGCTGAGTTAAATCAGTGCAAACTATTTTTGTACTTTGTTCAGTTGACAGCAATTGAAGTGAACTGAGGACAAGGGAAGAAGGCATGAGGAAGAGAGATAAACAGGTATAGCGGGACACAGAGGCAGGAGACCAAGAAGTTAGGAAAAAGAATTTTAATTTTTAAGAAGCGGCTGGGCTGCTTGGCTGGCCAATAGTGCCAAGAGCCCCGAATTCAGTTAACAGAGTGATTTTTATAGCATTTCTGACACACAAAGACATTTCTCCTTGCCCCTCCTTGTCTCCTTCTAGGATTGACGCCTTGCAAATGTTTTTCACTCTCTTTGTCCCTGAGTTGTTTATATTTTAGAAATAGGGAACAGGGCAAAACATACCACTCAGTACACTAAGCTTTGACCTTGCTTCTAGTACAGGAAGACTCTACTAGTTCTGTTTAGCTCAGCACATAGCATTCTCTGTAATTCAGCAGAGCAGGCACACAGTTGAAGGATTTCTTCAAACATTTCTATAAGCATGCCCAGGGTCCTGAGGCTATTCAGACTGACCCTCCTCCACAGTCCACTTCACAGGGACATTTTAAAAGCAGCTGAAAAGTGGGACAACAAAGGATTAATCAGGACTGTCTCTGCCAAATTGGGAGTCTTGAAGGGAATGCAGATGATGTATTTGCAGAAACCTAGAATCCTGACTTGCCAAGGTCATCCTTTATATGAAGAAATTCTACCTCTGTATATATGGGTCCTCAATTACAACATTTGCTGTGCAGAAAACAGCTTTTACTTCACAGAATATAACACACAGAATATAAGCAATGCTATTTTCTATGCAAAGCAACCATAAATGAATTTGGCACATAATAAATACCAAAGTGCAAAGACTTTTGTCAGTTCAGAATTATTCTCATCAGGGTTTCTTGACACTTGAAAACATGTTCTTTGGCTATTCTTGGGTACTTTCAAATATTTCCATCCTTACTTGACTGATTCACTTCCCTAATTATTAAGAAGCCCAAAAGTGGGCCATTAATGTGAGAGCCTTTGCTCCTCAAACACACAGAGACACACAATTGTTGCTTTCCCCAGCACCTGGAATTCTGAGGCAGAATGTCTCTGAATAATGAATGTATTATTTATAACCTAGAAACAGTGTGCACAGTATATATAATTAGATAACAATGAATCTGTACATGAACAGGTTCTTATCTTCTTTAGAATGGAAGGGAAAATTTAATTCTTTGAAATGGGCCAAAAGATGCACATGTGGCATTTTAGCATATCAGTTGACAGTTTTTTATCCTCACATCTAATCTCTGCCATTCTGTGGCTTCTACAGTCAACATCACCCACTTCATCCTGGTGGAAGGAAGGAGGTTTCCTGCCTGACACGTTGCTACTTGCAGTTATGAAGGCTTCAAGTTTTTTGATTTGTCCAAACGTTAACATGACCTAGATAGCGGAGGAAAACTAGACAAGGTACAGTTAATGTTTTAAAAGCTTAAGTTTAATAACATTATTGGTTCATATTTAATAAATACTAGAAGTTATAGTGTCATGCTCCCTTTCTGGACAAAGCCACCCACACTCCATTTCTGGATACTACCTTTCTGGATAAAGCCACCCTGGCCATTATTTTCCATCCTCTGGCAATATTCTCATTAGATGATTTCCATGTGTTATTTTTGGGGTTGCCTTCGAAAGTTGCTTAGAAACAACAGTACATCAGTCCAAACTTGAGTCAATTGACCATAACACATAGTACAATGGATGCAAGGCAAATAAAAAAAAAAGTCTTGGGAATTGAAACTGTTGAGCATTGAAATTCTAGGATTGTTAACAATGAGCATTTGGCTGCTAATAAAGTAGCACTGTCATTGACCCCCATCAAGATGAAAAAGAAGCAGAAATTCATCTGCTGTATCCCTGATGTATACATTACTGCCAGAGCTTGCATTGTGTAAAGCTTTGGACTACAACCCTGGAGGGTTTGATTCCTCGCTTGACTATGGAAACCCACTGGGTGACCTTGAGTGCATCACAAATTCTCAGCTTCAGAAAATCCTGTAATAAGTTCACCTTAAGGTTGCCATAAGTCAGAAATGACATGAAGGCACACAACAACAACTCCCTTACCGAGTGAGATAGTAAGTATAACCTCACACCCTTAGAAAATTTGTTTTAAAAAGTGTTGAATAGATTAATTTTCACCCAAACTGCAAACACAGAATCTTTGCATGAATAGATTTTTTTTTAAAAAAACATCCTTCTGTAATCATAGATAGTACAACATTGCATCAAGCCACACGTACTCAATCCATCAAAGGTTCTTCTACATCTGTGCAGAGATAATGATCTCACATAAGGAACACAATCATATATGCTTGGAATACTCGAACTATGACTCATAAGAGAACAGACATGACAAGCGAGAACTAAAATACCTTTTGTTAGAAATCTCAATTAATGGGTGGGTGAGTGTGGAAAATATAGCTACTGATAGCTACAGATTGACTGAAATATATGCCATTACATTAGAAGTAGATTCCTATGTGCATAGATTTAGATGACTTGGGGCCCAGGGATTTTAAGGGCTATGTGTATATATGTAGGATTGACCATAAACTGAAATCATTGGACCAGACTTTTTTCTTCCTATCTGGAAGAATTAGACAGACTGGAAAGCAGCCTTCTTCATAGTAGCAGTTATGCCTTGCTCTGGAATGTCACTGCTAGATAAACTGGCCTGTTTTGAAACTTCTATGGTTTTCAGTTCTATGGTTTTCAGATTTTGTTGTCATCAAAGCAAACCTTTCTTAAAATATTTAATTGAAAGGTGGGATAATGTAAATATATGCACATTTGAACATCTGAAATCCATTGCTTTCTCTTCAAAATACCCTAGACTTTTCTTCTCATTCTTCTTTTTGATGATCACTAGATCCTGAAAGTCTTTTCAGTAGCTTACTCCAAATCTGTTCACTGTGTTATTTACCTTAAGGAGAACACAATTACATTTGAGAGACTTGTTACATTTTAGCCTTTCATCCAAAGATGTTCCAGTCAAATTCTTTTATTCCAGTCAAATTACTCAGGAACCATGTGGAGCTGAAGGCTCTCCAGGAGTCCATTAAATTAAGCTAAATCATTCTAGAGTTTCTATGTCTTGTCTAGAGAATAAGAGAATTAGAACCAGAACTGTTAAAAGACTATGCCAGCTAATGAATGCTTGAAAACTGTCCAGATTTCTTAAAGGAAATACAACTGATTTGTTTATCTGGGCAAAATTCCACCATTTTGATATGAACTTGCCACTTGTACTAAATACACAAAGCTTTCCCTTCCCTGCATACCTTGAAAATTGTCCAGTAGGTGGACAAGCTTTAGCTTGCTTGAAAACTTATAGAAAATGCATATTTAAACTTAAAAGGGAAATGCCATAAATAAATCCCGGGCCTTTAAAGTACCATTTTTTAATGTGTAGCCTGTTGCTGTGAAATATAGAATGGGAATCATTTCACATTCAAGAGGTTTCTCAGTGAACCTTTACTAGTCCCATAGCAGGCTGACTGCAGGATGCCCCGAACTTCTTTTCTTTTCACCTTTTAAGAACAATGACAAAGTTATTAGTGGGTGATCTGGAGGTGACGAGGATGGGAAAATTATGGATTTTGAAACCTTACCCAAATTTTCGTGATATTCGTCCAACATGACAATAGAATGCTTCCTAGCTTCCAATCATGCCATAGCTCATGGATCTAAAAGGTAAGAGCCCCACAAATTTTTATGGAAAATGGAAAGGGGGGTTGCTTACAAAGTTGGTTGTAACCCTCCAATGTGACCATTCTCTGCATCCTCAAAGAAGAGGGGGTTCCAAAATAAGTCCTGGAATGCCATCCAAAGGGCCAAAGTATAGAAAATCAAAATATACTTAAGTTGGCCAATTCTATTTTAAGAGCAGAAAAATGTGTGAAGTTCTTGTTTGGATCAAAAGCAAGATCTAGACTGGGACCCTACAAATTTCCCCCTTGCAGATAAAAATGTTTGAGCTTAAGTGTTGAGTTCAAAAAGAAAAGGGCATTTGGTCAGTCTTACGTGAACTGTGCTGGCTTCCAGTTTGCTTCCATGCTCAATTCAGGCGGTCGGGTTTGACCTTGAAAGCCGTATGGGTAGGACATCTGAAAGGCCATCTCCTCCCATAAGAGTGTGCCCAAAATTTGAGATCTTCAGCAGAGGCCCTGTTACAAGTACCAACACCTCATGAGGCTAGATTGGTGTGCACACATGATCGGGCTTTCTCTGTAGGAGCACCACCACTGAGGGACTCTCGGCCAAGGGAAGTTAGGCTGGCTCTATCTATTTCAAGTTTCTAGTGGTCAGCTAAACAATGTTGCTTAGCATGACCTTTGGTGTTTAAAGCACTCTGTTTTATTTTAAAATTATTTTTAAGAACTATTTTTAGTTTATCTTTTTTAACGTTCCTAAGTAGTATTTTAATTCATTTTTAAAGTTTTTATCTCTGTATTGTTTTAAATGTTTTCACTTGTTGTGTATCCTTTCAGGGGCCCTGCAAGGCAACATATAAATATTACATATCAGAACACACCTCAGCAGCTCATAGCCAGTATTCACTGCTCATAATATTTTAGAAGCTTTTGTTATAGCTTCTTAACATTTCTTTAAAAGAAAGGAAATATGTTGCATTTTTCTATTAAAGCACACCATGAGGGAATTGCCTAGTTTGCCTGTCTATAGAGCAAAATCCACAAGTCCAATATGTTTTTATTAAATCACTTATTCTGTCATCTATATATGTATATTTATAGGCTGAATTCTATGCTGCTTTGTAGAATGAAGTAAGAACCAAAACCAGCTTTTATACTTCACTGTTTATCTTTTGTTTGAGAGAATATTATTTCTGCTGTGCAAAGTCTTTTAATAATAGTGATAGTAAATACATTCCCTTTGCCACTAAACTTCCCTTTCCCTAGACATGAAAACATAAAACAAAGATTTAAGAAACCAAAGTGCAGTAGTTAATATATCTACCAAATTTTCCTTAAAAGTATAAAAGCTTTGGAAGTATGTTGCTGGAAAGTTAGCGACTGAGGAAAGAAGAACTGTCAATATGATGTTAGTGCCAACAAAGGAGAATGGTCACAGACGAAAGTTCCTTAAAGCAGGGATCATAGAACCCCTGCAAATGCTGCTAGACTTCAATTGGCTATGCTGGCTAGAGTTAATGGGAATTGCAGTTCAAGAACATCTGGAAAGTTTCATGGTTCCCACCTCTACTGTAAAATGAACAGGAAAATGAGCAGGAAAAATCATTGAAAATTCTGAAATGCTGGTGTTTTGAAGGACTAAAACACTTTATTCTGCCTGGTTTCTGCAGAAGAAACGCACAGGAAGTTGGTACATTCCTTTGGTTTCACTTAGAGAACAGCTCCATTTATACCCTAATCTGGTTGTAATCTACCTGATCATTATAGGAGCTATGGTGGCCTTCCTCACATCTTCTACATCTTCAGGGCAGTCTGTGCTGAAGATGATTGTAGGGTCATAATTTTAGCCCAGTCCAGAATATTGTACACCTTTTCCCAGCCTTGATCTCATCATCTATGCTTTATCTAAGCCTTAGATGCCCACAATAAAGTATAGATAGTTGAAGCTGGGAAACATATAGAATGTCCAGGGCTATGCTAAAAGCCCAAGAGCCAGCATGGAACAGTGTTTTGAGTGATGGAGTAGGACACAAGACCACCCAACAGCCATGGAAATCCACAGGGTAAGCTTGGGCAAGTTGTATTCTTTCAGCCTCAGAGGAAGACAATGGGTAAACCCCCTCTGAATAAATCTTTCCCCAAATTTATTGGCTTGTCAGCGTAAGTCGGAGTTAACTTAAAGCACATGACAATGTTGCAAAGCCCCTAGAATGGACAAGGCTGGGATCTATTCATGGTTCTGCAGGTTTCACCCAGTTTCTACAGGTTGCTTTTGCTTTTCCTGTCCAAGTTCCCCATCAGAAAGTGTACTTTCAAAATCTACAAAAGGAAATCATTTCAAAAATTGCAGATGAAAAACAAAAGTTGTTCCTCCATTTTTTTTAAAATTGAGAACAGCAGAGTTGGAGGCACCAGGATTTCTAGAAGAGCATTTTTGAACACGAAAGCAAGGTGAATGGAGAGTTAAGTGGCAGAACTAGAGATCTGTGTTCCTCTTAATGAAATATAGATGGGGAATGTGTGGCCCTCTGGAAGTTTTTGGACTGCAGCTCCTATCATCATTCAACATAGACTATGCTCAGTAAAGCTGATAGGATCTGAAGTCCACCAAAAACTGGAAGGCAATAGATTTCCTGCTGCTGTTATATGAAAAGCACCACAAATGACACATCTTTACTCAGTTTACATTTTTTCTTTGAGAAGTGAATTAGATATGAGTAGGCCTCTTCTAAGACAGAAAATATGGTTAGCAATGGGTCTTTTAGCTCTCATTTGAACTAATGATAGGAGCAGCTTAAAACCTATGCCAGCTGAATGGAGAAAGGAGAAAGGAGCTCCTTCAGATATCACTGAAACATCTCCTTTCTTTGGGTCTAAGATTTTTCTTTTCTGGATACAGTGTGGTCTGATAGAAACTCGGGATCACGTGAATTGGGATCAGAAGGTGGACTAGGACCCAGTTCCGAATATGAACGGGTTGATCATTTTCACTCTTTTCTAGGCCTGGACTTTTAAAAATCTCAAAATTTTCCATTCCATTTCTGAAGAAATTTGTGAATTTTGTTACATTCTTACCAAAAATGAATCCTACAAAGTTATCATCAGCTGACACTGGTCAAAGTCACTAGATACAAATAAATATTTGTAGCATAAAGAGGACTGTGTTGGACCTGACTGCCAAGGCTACCATGTAACTGTTAAAAATGAAGTAGTCAAAGAGAGAGAGAGAGAGAGAGAGAGAGTAGCAACTCAGATTCAGCATAGCAAAGATGGTTGAATTTGTCACGTGCAAAGCTAAGCTTTTCATAGTTAAGCACACAAAGGCTTCTTCTGGGATGGGTCAATCATTCAATCTCATTTTCTTCCACATTTTTTTCCCAAGCCTCAAGTTCTTTCTGTCATTCATCAAAAATATATAAATTTGTGTCATCCCAAATTTAATAGGCATACCAGTGAAAACTAATGGGCACACTGTCAGTTTGAGAGAGAGAGAGAGAGAATTTTGGACTATAACTCCCAGAATCGCCATACTGGTTGGGAACTTTGGGAGCTACAGTGCAAAATACCAAAACTTAAAACATTTCCACATGAGACTGTTGTAGCACTATGATTCCACTTTCAACATCCTATGGAATCCTGAGGTTTTCAGTTTAGGGAGGAGCTGGTTGAAAGTGGAATCATAGTGCTATAACAGTCTCATGAAGAAATGGCCTTACTCTCAGTTCAAAGCATGAAGAGGATTAAGTTGTGACTGCTGGCCTCATAGCCATTCCAACTCAAGAGCCAGATGACAACTCTGTTTTACAGTACCTCAAAAACAGCAGATTCCAATCCAGGTTTTGGAAAACAAAGCATTCAACAGATAGACAAATCTGTCCATTTCTCCTTCTCCTACATTTGAATTTTTAAAGTGCTCAGTTCTTTCTGTTGGCTTATGAAAAAAAATAAAAATGAAAGACTTGGATAAGTTGTTGTAAAATAAACCAAACAAAATTCTTACTCATCATCCTGACCTTTGAAATATCTTTCCTTTATTTCTAATCCATTTTATTCATCCTTGTACGAAATCATCACACAGTCAACTAAACAAACCTATGTTATCCATTTCCCTCCCCTGGTTCAGTAATAATCCCAAGTGGAACAGAGGAATTTTGTTCAGCAAACAAGCCTGAACCTCCCTGTGAATACAATACTTTCTTGAAACACCTGCAAAAATGCCAGTTTTGCATTTTATTTTGGTAGCTGATAACATTTTTGTACCTTGAGGGCAAGGAGTCAAAGCAAGGGTTTGTCTTAAAGGTTCCATGCCAGCTGGCTGTGTATCAAGGAGAAAACCCTACTCAGTGTAGAGCTCTTTAATTACCTTTCATCATATTTTTGGTAGCTGCTTGTTCTGAAATACAATTACTTCCTTATACAGCTGGGGAGGTGGAGGAATCCTGTAGGAAAAATTGGAAGAATCACCATATTGCACATGGTGTCGAGGACTGCAGGAAAAATATTGTTGGCATAGTTCGTCTCTTTTAACATTAGTAAACTCAATGTTTTAGCAGCATCATTTTAAAACAGTGTAAACTGCCTTGGATCCTGTTTGGGAGAAAGTTGAGATATAAATGCAAGCAATAAACAAACAAACAAATAAATAATCATCCACTCCAAGTTTCTTTCAAGGTCTTTTTGCAACATGTTTCAAACTGCACCTCATCTTCAAGATTCAGCCTTAATCATTTGAGTGAATAAAAAGTTATGGATTCAGTTCTTCCATAACACAACATGAGGGTTCTTCCAGATTGCCAATAGTTTTGGTAAATGTTAAGAGTGTTTTGTTTCAAGACTTCATACCTTGTAACTCCTTGTTCCCGTCATGGCACTGCTTGTTTGTCGTGATGGGATTATCGGCTCCTGTGAAGTAAGAGGCTATGCTGTTGGCAGCAGTGCCGCTGGTAGGGTCTCCGATATCAGACAGGCTTTTGCTGAGGAACCAGCCCAAGGGCCTTTCTGCACTACACCGTTATAGTGCTATTATTCCACTTTCAATATCCTCTCGAATCCTGGGGTTTGCAGTTTAGGGAGGGGCATTTAGAATTCTCAGCCAGAGAGCTCTTTGGCCTCAGTAAACTACAAACCCCAGAATTTCACAGGATGTTAAGAGTGGAATAATAGCATTATAAGAGTGTACTGCAAAAAGGCCCTAAATGTGCCAAGCAGCTACTGAATAGCAACAGCAGTGTGTGTGTGTGTGTGTGGAAGGGGGATGACACTGGTGGAGGATCTCTCAGAGAAAATGGCAGTAGCACCACAGCTAACAACTGTTAGCTAACAATTGTTAGTACTGCTCAGAAGGAGGTGTAGTAAACCTCCTTTGCATGTCTTTTACCATGAAAACCCATGAAGAGACAATCCAGAATGAAACAAGAGATGGTACCAGAAGATGACATTCTCAAATCAGAAAGCACTCAATGAGCTACAGAAGAGGACAGCTGGCTAGTGATGCAACTGGATGTGCAACTGTTGATATGCTCAGAGGTGAAAGTGAAGTCTGAAACTCCACAACACATATTGTCAAAGCGTGGAATGTGAGAAGCATGGATCAGCAGAAGCTAGACACAGTAAAACATGAAAATGTAATATGCAAACATTTCAATACTTGTAATGATTGAGCTAAAGTGGACAGGAATGGAACTTTTTGAGTCAGATAATTACACAATGTTTTACAAAGGAGACGAAAATATAGTAAGAGATGGTGTGGCATTAACTGCAAGGAGAGATGTTACAAAAGCAATCAAATAGTATAATGCAAAGTCTGACTGAATCATACCAATAAGACTTTAGAGAAAACTCATCAATATAACAATCCAAGTTTATACTCCAGCTATAGAGGCAGAAGAAGAAAAAACTGAAAGTTTCTGTGCAGGAGTCCGGGAGAAACTGATCACACACCCAAGCAGGACTTGTTAATAATAGGTGACTGGAGTCCAAAAGTGGGAAACAGAGCAGAATCAAAGATTGTAGGAAAATTTGGCCTAGAATTAAGAAATGAAGGAGGATAACAAGACTGATTGAATTTTATGAAGCTAAATTTGAGCAGGACTGATTGAATTTTGTGAACCATTGCAAACACATTCTTCAAGCAGTCAAAGAGGTGATTGTATACATGGACATCATCTTTCAGTTCAGTTCAGTCACTCTCATCCCTTAGACCTCTACCTCATTTTCTCTCATATAATTTCAGCTCCTTGCTTCCAGTCTCCACTGACTCTGGATGCAATAAGTAATTAAAATAGGGACCCACTTATATACCATCTAGACACCTAATGGGCATCAAATGGGTGATGCTCTCTGGTACTGCCTTTGGCTGCTGCCTTTCTGATGATGATGAGGCAAGCTGGCCACACCTCTGCAAAGTCTTGTTAGGAGCAAGGTGGCTAGTTTCTCACGTAAAGCTGCTTTTCACACCAGCACATTGACCTGGGGCATAGTATCATTGAATACTAAACTTCGGGCTGTCCATGCCATTGTCTTTCCACTTTCTATGGTTGTGAAAGCTGGACAGTGAAGAAAGCTCATAGGAAGTAAATAAACCCATTTGAAATGTGGTGCTGGAGAAGAGTTTGATGGGTATCCTAGATTGCTAAAAAGACAAATAAATGGGTTCCAGAGCAAATGAAGCCTGAACATTCCCTAGAAGTCAATATGAGTAAAATGAGAATGTTCTGCTTTGAACATATTGTGAGAAGGCATGACTTACTAGAAAAGACAATAATGTTTGGCAAGGTGGAAGGAAGCAGGAAAATAAGATTGCAGTTGCAATATTCAATTTAGTAACTGGAAATAAAGGAACAAATGTCAGCAGAAAACCTTCATAACAAAGGTCAAACCCACATTCAACATATCATCAGTGGGACCTCTTAAAAGTACAGCAGGCAGAACCAAGACAATAGATGCACACAGATGACATAGATCCTGGCCTGTAACAGAAATTTCTGGGATAGGAACCTGCCCACAGCCCGTCATAGATAGAAATCTATAAGCAAAAGATCATGGCAGGAGAAACATCATATGGCTATTACCCTGACTTAAGTATATCTAGAATTCATGCCAATTGCCAAGGCTTTGAGCCAGTCTGGAGGAGCTCTGAGCACCTCACTATGTAGCAAGTGCAGGAGGACAGCAGTGGCAATGAGCCTTTCCACACTACACTGTTATAGTGCTATTATTCCCTGACTACACTGTTATAGTGCTATTATTCCACTTTCAACATCCTATGGAATCCTGGGGTTTCCAGTTACGGGAAGGGCTCTTCCTGAAACTGCAAACCCCATGATTCCATAGGATGTTGAAAGTGGAATAATAGCACTATAACAGTGTAGCACGGAATGGCCAATGTCTCTGTTCTTCTTTCTGAGTGCCTGCTGTTACTTTCTCTGTTATATGATAGAGCTAAATGTTCCACATTCTGTCTTACATCCAATAAATTAGTCCTGTACAGTGGAGGGGGTTGTTCCATCACCACTGTCTAAATAAGAATCAGTTTCCAGTTAAGTTAGCTTCTGTACATGGAAGTGGAATCTTTTGCCTCAAACAGTGTGATATCTTGGACCAGCTCTGAAAAATTAGGGAATATACCTTTGCAAAGAGACAACAATACATGGTATTGGCTTCAATTTGGGGCAGAGGTGGACAACTACACAGAGTCTAGGGGACAAGTTTCCTCCCCATGGCCTGCTCTGATCTGCATTCCACTGCCATGCCAATGATCTCCAGAGGAAAATCACACCACTGAATTTCAGTGGTAAATCCCAGGAAAATCCTAATGAAACCAAACCATTTTGTTCACTCTAAATGGGAATTTTCCAGTTTGCCATCAAAATTAGTCTGCAAGTCACTATTAGCCATTTAAAGTAAGATAAATATTTGTTTTAACTGTGGTATTTCTGATTGTCCATTGAAATTCAGGAGCACAGCCTGTCATCCAAAGTTGACACCTTGGCTTTGGGAGGGTAGGCTTGGGGATTTGTGGGCTGTGTGCTTCCCACTTCTGCCTTAAAGTATCAGATTTAATCTCTCAGCTAGCCCACAGGGATCGACCATGTATGTAAATCCCTGGCCTGGCCTTTCAAGGTGAGGACAGAGATTAGCATGTTTCATTTTATAACATACTTAAATGTCTTATTTCATTAATCTATAACAATTCTTTGGCATATGTGTGGGGATTTTACCTCTGACTTAGAGATGAAACTTGGGAGTAACAAATGGTGTTCCATGGACTTATCACTGACCTGGGAAAAAAGGAAGCTCTGTGAAAATTTCCTCAGGAAACATCTAGCCTGAATGAACACAGACAAAAGACAGCAATACATTTCAGAAACAATATGTTTCAATGTTCACTTTGGTACTTGTGCTTGCCATCTAGCACCATTCATTCACACAGACTGACCTGTAGGAAAATAATTCCTGATTAAATTAATGGTGGAAGTTTTTGTTGAGACAAGGAAAGCCAATGTTGTGTAGATCTCTGCCATCAGCCATATGTTTAGAAAATTAACTCAGTGGAAATTGAAGAGTTTCCGTTTTACAAGATGATTTATACATTCATTCACTTATTAATCTCTGAATGCATTCATTTACTACTTTTGGGTTGTTTCAGTGGCTCTAGTATCATTCTAACATAACATGGGTTATATATACATTCAAACATATTTCTCTACAGCTACACGAGAGGCTCCTTTTTTCCTCACAAAATCTTGTTTATATAATTTATACCTTTGTTGATGTGTGCCTTCAGGTCATTTCTGACTTATGGTGACCCTATCTCAAATTTTTCTTAGCATAATTTGTTCAAACATGGGTTGTGTCACCTTCCTTTGATGCTGAGAGTATGTGACTTGCATAAGGTCACCCATTGGATTTCCATGGCTAAGTGGGGATTGAAACTCTGGTCTCCTAGTGTCCAAGTCCAAATCACTACAAGACATTGGCTCTCAATTAATATTGTATATAGTCGTCAAGATTTTTTTAAAAGAATTGAGGCTGTGTTACACATACTTATAGAAGCATCCAAAACTCTAGCCCAGTTCACACTAGCTTTTGTTCATGACTGAACAGTTATTTTAGTCTTAAAATCTGTTCTTTAATTCATTTTATATGTGTGTTACAATGTTTGTGTTATGCTTTTAATTCTCTTGTAAACCACTCCAAGAACCGTTACAGTGTAAATGTGGTTTATAAATTTAACTAAAATAAAGGTTAACTATAAAATATATTATGGAGAAGGAGGAGGGGAAAAACACACAAATGACTGGCAAAGAAATCTGCAAATCCCGCTTCCAATATTAAAGGAGGAACAGGACTAGAACAGAAGTAAGCAGAAAGTAAACCGGGATGTAATGGCAGATCTCTGGATGACTGCAGCGGATGAACTCGAGTTTGTTCCTTCCAATTGTCAAACGATACAAACAACATGGAAAAAGAACACAGGTGAAAAGAATGAGAGTGGACTGTTTCATTCTAGCAATGATCCCAAATTTCTGAGGTGAGCATGGGATCAATTAGAAATTCCATAATTTTTAGCTATGTAATTAGCCATGCTGGTTCAGGCTATCTGGGATCTGTAGTCTAAACTTCAGTTTTCAAAGCTTTAATTTTAGTGTATATTTAGTGTATACCCAAACCATTATTTTGCACCTGGCTTCAGTTGATGGGCTCCAGAGATCTAGAAAAACCATGATGTTGATTGATCCCACTCCCCAGGTATAAAGGGAATATGAATTCATTTTAGATCTTTAAGAACTTTTTAAGAGGGGACTGGTGTTGATCTTTATCTTAAATGGTCACGTATTAATGGAATAGGACTGGACAGATAATGTTTAAATGTTGCTCATTTTGTGAACATAATTATAAGATTGCTTAGGTGTCCTCTATCAGGAATGAGAACTGGAAAGCTTAAATCATGTGCTTCTTTGAAGATCATCCAGAGATTGTTGACCACTCTTTTCAGTGAGAATAGTAAGAGACATTTGACTTATTCAAGAGATATTTGAAGTATACTGGGCATTTCCAATCAATTTCATCAGGCATAGTTTCCTTATAGAGCACTGTGGGTGGCTACTCAACCAGCAACGTAAAATTCAAAACAAAGTATGTATGTATATAAATATATAGGTGTGTGTATGTAAAGACATACACAAAACACACACTCTGATATTACAGGAGCTACTCAAAAATGTAGTCAGTTAGCCACAGCTATTGAAATATGTCCATGTGTATATCTTGATGTGGATTTCTTTATGGGTCATTTGCCACCATTGTGAGTGGTTACTGCTTTCTCTTGGACAAGTTCCAAAGTGAACTAGTAAGTGGGAATCTGTGTCTCCAGGGATAGTTGGATGGCATGGTTACTTTGAGCAGGTGGTTGGACCTGATGGCCCATAGGGCCCCTTCCAACTCTATGAGTCTACTTCCAGTGCTAGTTTTCCTTCCATTGATCCTAAGTGGCATCTTACAGGCATGCATTTGGTTCACATTTTAATGTAACCTCTCCCAATGTTGCACTTTTGTACCAATATTAAAATGAAACTCAGTTCCCCACCAAAGCTTACCATTATTCACATTTTGGAATAGTATCCTCCAGTCAGAAGATAAGGTAGATAAACACGTATATTGAGAAAGGTGGACCCCCCCAAATGTATGTGTTAGCAAAACAACATTAAAAATGCAGCAAATTAAGAAAGTTATCTGAACAAAGTACATTTTAGGCAAAATTGCTTACAAAATATTATATATTTGGAAAAAAATATACCACTAAAATGAATGCCAATTTTCAGGTGAAGTTTTTTTTTAAAAAAAGAAAAACATTTCAACAATCAGTATGAAACAAATTTAGGATCAGAAAAATTCTAAAAATTCAGGATTAATTGGATTTAAGACCTGGAAAGAATGAAGAACTGAGATAAAATTAAATTGACAGTGGTGGGGGCTCCCCACCAACAAGCAGCCTATCCTTCCACTCTCATTCTCATGGGTGAACTATTTTTTTAAAAGGCATTTTTCACAATCACAGCATACTTGATTCATAGACTTAAAATCCAAACAAGGCAATAGTAGTGGCAGCTGCCTCCCCCTCCTCCTTCTATTCCTCCTCCTCTTCTTCTTCAGTCTGAGAGTCAACATAGTTTACAGAAGCTAAAACAGATACATAAAAGATGCTGTTGTATAGAATGTTAAAAATATGATCAAACTATCAATAAAATTAAAAGCACTCACAAAACCAACCATTAAAAAGAACAAATATAAATAACGCAGAACATGAATGGTCCTTTCCCGCTGAACAGTCAGCCTTCAAGGTCTTGCTGAAACAAAAGTCCTTTCCTCAAGACATTATCACTCCACACTTGGGATGGGAGAAGGGCAGAACCCAGATGACGGTTCTGCATGATGTTGTCTGAGTCGTCTCCTTCTCCTTTCCCCAGGTGGTGAAACTGTGCAAAAAATCATTTATAGGTTTTCCCTGTCAACGACTGGTGATTGCACCACTATCCCACCTCCTGTCTGCACTTACCTGTTCAATGGCTGTTCTTTCTGCCCCAGCACCACCTGGGACAGTGCCCAGCTGCACTGCAGAGGGAAGAGGTGGCGCCATCACACTTTCTCCATTCATGGAGGCAGCTGGTATGGAGGGGAGCACTCCTGGCTGCTCCCCTTCTGGCAGAGACAATGCTGGGATCTGTACCAGATGTCCACAGAAGATGGTAAGCTGTGGAAAGAGCCAAAGAAAGTACACTTCCTTGAAAAGCAACTCCCTCAATAGGACTTACCACAGAGGAAATGTGGTTATATAGATAGAAGCACTAATATGGAATAAAGTGTTATTTCCCTTTCTGAAATCTGCCATGAAGGACAAGGGTCACCTCCCCTTGCTCATATGTGGAGTTGAAGTGGGGAGTGGAACACCATGATACACATAAACCTCACCCCAACATCCACACATGCCTAGCTACCTTATAGATTTTTATCAATTCATTGCAAAAGTATGCCAAGTGTTCTGTTCAGCTTCAGTTGAACATGTGTAAAGACCTCCCTGACTGGAAACCCTGTATCATCAAAATTTACAGTCACGGGGCCTCAGTGGAAGCACATTTTGGTGAATGAACTGGCAGAGCTTACTGCAGACTTGCTCAGTTCAATAAAGAAAGTCTTAAAAGGCAGCCAGATAAGTGTCTGTGTTGAGTTTCAAATCAACTACCTTTCCTACAAGTGAACAGACAACACCCTAGAACTTTTGTGGAGACAGCAAATTACAAATTTCAAGTGAGAGCAGAGGGTAAATGTGATAAGAGACCACTTGATGAATTGGCTAATATCTTCCAGAAGGTGTGTCACAGTGCTGTAACTGCTGTAAGTTAAAAGTATCCCATAACTGAAGTGAATTGGGTTCCACTATATTTCATAGTACATGAAGGCATTTGCGTTCAGACTAAAATTACTCTAAGAAATACCACTTTGCATTTTTTTCTAAAACTGGGACCAGCAATGACATCACTACATATATTGCTGAAACCTTTCCACTAGAATAGAAAATATTTATCTGGATTTTATTCTAAAAGTGTGGGATAGTTATGACAGTTAATCCTATAACACATAACTACTGAGATGTAAAGTACAGTTGTGAACTTCTCAGTTCACGCTTAGGATCTGCAACCCTAAGAAGAGACGCTTATGAGTTACTGTGACCAGGTGGGACCCTAGAAGAGGGAAGATTTTTTAATATATAATGACTGCTATAGCTTCATAAGTTTTACTATGCTACAGCTAGCTTCAACACAGTGTCAAAACAGCAACAACCCTGTCCACATTGTATAACACACAGCTTGGATCCACCACAAAAAGTAAACTCTGATCTATTGAGCTTAAACATATGTGGCTGTTCATTTTGTTCGCTGTGCATATGGATGCAAGCTTGGTGCCAGGTTTCATCAGGAAAGTGTTGGCTGTTTTTCTGAACCAGTAGGAAACGGAAAGTACAGACCAGTTACGTCTGCAGTTCAAATTATTTACACGTGTCTATTGCTCTGTTCCTTGGATGGAAATATCTAGTTTTAATTAAAAACTGTGATTGGGGTTGTGAGAGGGAACATGTATTGCCTCTAGGAATTCTAGCAGTAATTGGAATTTTCTTATTTATTCCAGCTCTGACAGGTAGAAACACAAGGTAGTCGGAAGATAAATTATCTGGAGGAGAGATGCAATGGATCTGTTGTATCAACAATATTTCAGTTTTTGTGGGAGGTGATTCCATAACAGAGACCATGGTATAGTTTTGCTTTTTCTCTGTACAAATATGTGTTTTTATGGTGGCTCTAATAGAAAAGCTGTGACAGAATCACCACAAACACTGGCCTGAAAAATATCAGTCAACTGCCATCTTCCGAATACAATGACAGCAATATTTTAATAAAATATTTTCATCCTCTAACACAGATATACAAAGCATCAGATATCCATTTACACCTGAGGCCCTTTCACACTAGGATTAAATTCCATGGCTGCATCCCACAGAATCCTGGGGTCTGCAGTTTGATGAAGCACTAGAGAAATTCTCTGGCTGAACATTATAAAGGCCCCTCCCTAATCCCAAATCCAAGGGTTTCATAAGATGTTGTCAGGGCAGTTAAATTGGAATCATAATGCTAATATTATGTAATGGGTGGAATAGGCAAAGTATAAAATAAAGTCCCCATAGCTGTTTTTATGGCCCTTGACCATTCCTAATTCCCCAAGCTGCCTTTTGCTAGCCAAATGAAGAGTGTGTAAGTTGGTTGTAAATTCCCCTGCACTGTTTACTTTAAAAATGGCCCCTGTTTTTCAAAATGAGAAGTGAACTTCTGGCCATTTTTGAGATGGCAGTGGCATTTTGGCAGTCCAAGTAGCCCCAGAAGGTCCCAGAGGAATAAAATGCCCTCCCCTCAGATCCACCAAAGTTGCTCACTTTTGATTTACACCTTGATGGGAGAGAGAAGAGGCTGTTACTTTAAAAAGGGGAATGCAGTTTTGCCTAAAAATTCTGTAGAATATATATATTCATACATATTTGGAAATAATTACTACAATGCAAATAAAAACTAGCACATATCTTACCAAACTGGGGAGAAGTGTAACCAGTTGACCTGTATGCCTCCTCTATATAGCAGTATCAAGGTGATAACTCTTGACTGATAACTTTAAGCCCCATCCCTTCTTTGATCCTGAAACTGGATTTGGAATAGACGAAAGAGATGGCTTGAGTTTTTCAGCCCTTCAGAAGGAAAGCTGTCCTTTGTAAAATAGTATTCATGTATTCTAGACTGGTAACACAGAGGCTTACAGCAGAAGCAGATTCTTACAGAGATATATGGCCATTTCTGCACTAGACTGTTATAGCGCTATTATTCCACTTTCAATTCCTATGGAATCCTGGGGTTTGCAGTTTAGGGAGGGGCCTCAAAGGTCCCTCCCTAAACTGCAAACCCCAGGATTTGATGCTTCAAAGGCCCCTCTCTAAACTACAAACCTCAGGATTCCATAGAATATTGAAAGTGGAATAATAGCACTGTACAGGCTAGTGTGGAAATGGCTTATGAGTCTTTGTGACTCCTTCCTGGGGAAAATCCCTACAGAGGTAGGGGCTAACCTTTGGAATAATCTGAAAGGGGTTAGAGTTGGCCTGAAATTACACTACAGGTCTATGATATCATTTATATGCATCAGTGTGTGGGAGTGACTGGTTCCATAAGTCTGGAAATAATCTGAACTGATCAGATGTTGTCTGGACGGCCAATAAACATTTGGCAAAACAATCCAGTAGGCTCTGATGGAATATGTTTATCCCTATTTATATCCCCAATCTGTTAGAGGTTATAAATGGTTGGAAACCATGCTACAATAGAATCCAGTTGCCTCAAGAAAGGAATATCATGGAAGGTTGGAGGAGAGGGGGTATTTTAGCAGAAAAAAAAAATACACATTTAAGGTGTAATCCTGTATGCATTTTTATGGGAGTCTGTACCACTGAATTCACTGATATTTACTTCTGCATAGATATATCTAGATCTGCACTCTTAAAGGGTATGCATCAGGATATAGTCAACATATTTACGTTCTTCACCTCTGGCCTTCTGCTAGTTCTGTTGCTAGTTCTGTTGTCATTAGCATGGAAAGTATGTGAAGATAGCTCAGGAAAACTTTACATTGTGAATCATTTCACTTAGTTACACTGCAATCTTATCTTTTTTCTTTCTGTCCGAATACAGAAATCCTCAAATCATCTGTTTCAAGAACATTCTTGTGCTGCTCTCTTTAGTATTTTATTTCCAGAACAAAATACTTTTCCATTGATGAGAGTGGTTATCTTATTTCTTTTTGATTGTGGGTTTTTAATTGTTTCTCTTCTGTACACACCAGCTGACATCAGCATAAATTGTGCCATTTATTTTTTCACTTTCCTTGAAAATATTTGCATGTTTTATTCTATTGCCTTTCTACTCTATTCATTTTTCCCTAGTTACTACTCTACGACTTCTTGAATTGCTGGTGTGGCAATTAAATGTTTAGAATAAGGCACGACAGTCATGATCCACAGTCGTCTCTGTAAGTCTGAAATCAGATGAGTGTGCAACCTTGAATTTTCTTGCAGCTGCCATGCAAACTACTTCTTCTGTGATTCCACAAATCTCTTTGGAGTTACGTGGCAATTTGGGGTGATACTATTTTTTAAAACAACTGTTCCTGATGTATGCAGAATAGTTAAAGTTTGCATGAATTTGAGGTAGTTCTAGATTCTAAAACGTATATTTGGATATCTTTGGATCACAGATGAACTTGAGGAGAATGTCAAAAATTGTTGTATTGTGTTAGCATTACCAGCCAATGCTCAGCAATGAGCTAATAAAGCAGGTTATTTTTTCCCATAAAGTAACAACCTTTGTCAGATAAGATGTAGAGGAAAGGAGGTGGATCACAGAGCAAAGAATGAAGGTGAGATGAACGAGGGACAAACCAGCCTCAATATTAGATTACAGATACCCAAAAACTCCCAGACTTAGAGAAAAAAGTGGGGAAAGGGGGACCCATGTTTGCCACTAGGGATTGGCTGATTCCACCTGCCTTGTCTTGTTCTCGGTCCTAGAAATCATCATAAGGGAGAAGTTGCTTCTTCTGGTATTTGAAGTTGGTTTTGCTGGCTTCAGCACTGTGCCCTTTTAATGAGGAGATCTGCCCAGGAAGTTTCTTTCCCTCTTGGTTTTCCTAGTCTTGTTGTTGTTGTCGTTGTTGAGTTTTCAAATCATTTCTAACTTATAGGGAGCCTAAGGCAAACCTATCATGGGGTTTTCTGGGGCTGAGAGTGTGTAATACACCCAAAGTAACCCAGTTGGTTTCATGGCTGAGCAGGAGTCGAAAGCTGGTCTCCAGGGTGGAAGTCTTATGCTCAACCAATACACCATGCTGGCTCTCTTTCCTAGTGTGCTGCTGGCTAAAAACAGTTAAGAGCCTGTTTTTCATACACATGTCTCCTGGGCTCAGGACAAGGCATCTTAGTGGATCTTTTTCCATTGGTTGAAGGTGGACTCACTGAAATCTATTGTGGTTATTTCAGTTCATCTTATCTCTCTCTCTCTCTCTCTCTCTCTTTTTTTGCCACTAGTTTTATATGAGGAAGGAATCTTATTGTTAGATCTTTTACTGTTAACTGCTGAATAAATTGGGTATAATCAAAACTAGGATTGGTTACTTTTCTGAATGTTTATTCTGAGAATAAACTATCCTTCATCACAGTATAGTGGTACAGCTTGCATTGGATATTGACATATGTCAGGGGTGAGAATTGTTCAAGTATCCAGACTTTAGGAACTTAAGGTCTCAATATCATTCACTATTGGTTATGCTGCTTATTGCTATTGGAAGTTGTGAGACAACAACGGCCATTTCCACACTGTTATAGTGCTATTGTTATAGTGCTATTATTCTACTTTCAACCCTGTGGAATCCTGGGGTTTGCAGTTTAGGAAGGAGACTTTGGAATTCTCAGCCAGAGAGTTCTTTGGCCTCAGTAAACTACAAACCCCAGAATTCCACATTATGTTGAAAGTGGAATAATAGCACTACAACAGTGTAGTGCGGAAATGACCAACATCTGAAGGGCCACCTTTTTTCCAGTGCTGGTATATGTCTTAAGTTCATTTAAAATTTTGATACAATATGTTTTAAAGGAAAAGTAACTGAATTGTTAATGTTATATTATAAATTATTACAACTGAATTTCTTGGTTTGTTTTTCCCTGCAAACTGCTTTGAGTACAAAGTACTGCCAAAAATGTGCCTTCCAATAATATATTGACAAGCTGTATAAATAAATGATGAGGACCTGACAAAAAGAAATGCAAAAAGAAACTCTTGCCCTCTCTTCCTGAAGCTAATTATGCCAAAGGTAGGATTGACTTCCACAGTCTCCTTTTCAGAATACTTATTAACTGCACACTACCAATTTATTTATCCATTGCCATTCTCATGAACATGGATTAATTGATAATGCACAAAAATGTGGGATATATGTGGTGCCTCAGAAACCTTATTCATTGCAAGAGTAGATCACTGCAATCAAAGAATGAAAATGATTGATAAGGAATAATGTGAAAATGTGAAGCAATCTATCAGTCTTCTTAAGGAATTTGTAGAGAAAGCCAGGAAACTACAATTTGTCTGACTTGGACTGAAGTTGTAGCACAATGAATAACTTCTACTGGACCATCTGGACCTACTGGCTCTGTGTCTCCAGCATAAATGATCTATGAAATTATTTCAAGGGGAAAAGTAATACTCTATATCTGACAATACTGGAATATCCCTCTGATGAATAACAGAATATACCATATAGGTGATTCAAGCAAGACTCCATGGGTCTGTCTTGGTGAATAAAAATAGTTTTTCCAGCAGTTTTTCCACACAATTTCAGTAACTCAATTAGATATGATCTTATCACTTCCTCAAAGTGCCTGGATGATCCTCATATCACACAGACTCTAGCATTTAAAACACACAGCATATATATTGCATTACCTAAAATCCATTGTTAAGTATTTTGGCAAAAGTAGCCCAGTGTATTTTCTGGACCTGATATCACTGCATCTGGTTAGCATCTAAGCCAAGCAATCTTTATGCCCCTGAGACCAGCTGTTATTACTGCTACAGTAAAGTGGAGTATGATTTTCTATCAAGATAGAAAAAAAAAAAATCTTAATACCTTTTCTTACCATATGTATTTAATGGTGAGTAGAACAATGTGTGTTTCTTGAATCATGGCTATAGTTTGAAAACTCAGAGGTAAAGTAATTTTTTTAGACCATCTGTGTTCTTTCTGTAATGCAGGTTTGCTAGTAAAACAGAAACTATTTCTCTTCATCAGTATTTTTCTATGGAGATTTGAATGTGCATTCAGTTGACAATGCGACTGAGCTAAAGTAATCAGTTAAAAATGTTGCCTCTCACTGAAGTAAGTGGGAACGGAAGCTAATTCATGGAAATACAGTGTTGGAAATGGACTCAACACTCACCTGGTCAATGCAAGGAATCCCCTTTGTTTGTTAACGCTTTGAATGAGTTATCCAGAGTGCTGAACCCTTTCTAGAGTTCACTGCTGCCAATGATTCCACCCTAAGTAAGCTTTTGAGGAACTGGACCAGGAAACAATGGGAAGACTCTACTAGAAGGCACATTTTACTAGAGGTCTAATAGGCACAATAGGCACATTTCCTATTAGACCTACTAGAGATCCTAGAATCACACCTGCCTGAGGATAAATGTTACACAATTAGTTCATCCCCTTGACTGTGATTAGAAGAATTTCCACTAAAACCCCTACTTCCTCCCTAGGATCCATGACAAGGACATGGGTGGTAATGGGAAGTCAACAGACTTGTTCAGCCTTGGGGCATTGCTGTCTGTTTGAAGAGGTAAGTACTTTAAAAGTGTTAGCATCAGATCCATAAGACAACACAGAACTATAAAATGATGTTAGAGTTGTTTCTTCTTCCTTTCCTCCTCGCTCCTCCCTCCTTCCAAATAAGAAACCAGCTCTCTTTGATGTTTCCTCATCACACTGCACATTATCCTTGAAAACCCTTCCATGTATTTGGGCGTGCTAGACAGTCTGCAGGTTCTCCTGTTCTTTTCTTTCAGTTTATTTATGACATGTCTAGTCTGACTTTCTGCCAGCCTAGGCAGGGGCCAGATTTGAGGATGCCCAGGGCAAAAGGCTGTCTGGGTCTATAGCATATTCATGCACTTGGTGATCTTTCAAATATTTTTTTACAAGGGGAAAAATGAGTTTGAGAATGGAAAAGGAGATAAATCCAGATATTCCAGACACTGCATGAAAGAGTTCTGGGAAAGGCAGAAACAAATGGTAATTAGTCCCACAAAGACAATAGAAAGAGCCATGCTCTCTGTTCTCTCAGTGGTACCTGTGGATGGTGCTAGTTCTGACAAGAAAAATGCCAAGTGGTAGGGTGTGTTGATGATGCAACTTATGCTAATCATAATATTCTATTACATAATTATCAGGCTAATTATGGTAGTTATAGAAATTTGCCTGGCACATTGGTACCTATGCAAGGCTGCAAAAGACTGGGGTTACTTTCAGATGTGCAATTTTTATCTGTTAGTTACCTTATAATTTGTGTTTTTATTCAATGGGTTCCAATTTGTATATGTGGCTCTCCTTCTCTCCATTTGATCCTTAAAACAACCTGGTGAGGTAGGTAAGATGGATAGAATGATTATCCCCAAGGTCACATAGGGAGTTTCATTGTTTCAGTGGTGTACAACCTTGATCTCCCAAGTACTGTAACCACTACGCTCTGACTGAGACAGGGCCTAGTAACTGTTGAATACATCATATAAGTTTATTTTAGGGAGAAAAAGACCTAAAAGCAGGTTTCATGGCCCTTTCTTTCTTCTGTTCCTATTTTTGAGGTAGTTTGACAGTTTAACACAATCTTGTAGCAGAAAAAAAACTGAGATCTTGAAAAGAAGTGCCAACTACCTGGAGTTTCCTTAAGCTGAAGGATTAAACTTCTTATGTTCTTCTAAAGATAACACGATACTTTTCAGAACACCACCATGATTAAAATAACTTTGTACACTTCATTGGGCCATTTTCCCTACAGAATGTCAGTGAAGGCAATGCTGAAAGAAAATAGTGGATCTAAGAAAATTTTATGCCTACACTGAACACGTTACTATAGGAATTGTAGAAATATTGCAGATATTGTTTACGTTACTGTAGTTATTTTTTTTAAAAAAAAATACACACAAGAGATCATGAGAGACAGAATCCCTGTACAGGAATATAACAGTTTTTAGCCAAAGACTGCCCAAATCTTTGACACAATGTTTTCTAGAAGAGTACATTAATTTTATACGCGCATTGACATACGTTGGGCTTTCCATTTACATGCCAGAATCCTTTGGCAGGTTGCAATGTGACATGACATAGACATGCCCTCAAAGACTCTGGATCATCAGACATAATCACTTCTGCCGGTACTACCATTCCCCCCAACCCTCCCCATAACTTTTAAACCATGCTGTGCCCAACCAAGGGGTCCAAAGCATTGTAGATTCTGATGCTACAATGCTTTCTTGGTAATCAGGCACATTGAGATGGGTAGCTGGAGAGATCACTTGGGGTCCTGGCTCAACTGCCTGTCTCAAGGCACTCCATGACTAGGAAGCACTGTCTCTGTCATTTTCCAGTGCCCCAAATGGCCACACCTCAAAAACATTTCTGTCTGGGGTGCCGCCTGACTTAAGAGGTAGCGTTTGGGGGTCGTGTCATTAAGCAGTGTAAAAGTGACTCCCAAAAACTACAACATAGTAAATCTAGTTTATGATCTTGTAAATAAGGAACAGGATACTTTTTTAACAGAAACTTCAGTACCAGAGGAAGAAATCGCATGGAAAGAATAGGGAGAGTAGCCAGTGAGGCAAGCTAAACTGCTGTCCCCTTTTCTTTCTGCTCAGTAAGTGATTCCAGAGGCAGCTGTGTACCTTGCCTGCTGCACATAAGACCACACAGCTGCAGTAGGATCATCTAGAATAGAATTGCATTCTTTCCTGGGTCAAGCTTTATTGTATTGTTTACTATAGACACATTGCTGCAATATAGCAATAGCAATAGCAGTTACATTTCTGTACCACTTATCAGTGTCAAGCACTTCCTAAATGGTTTACAATGTGTTTAGCCAATTGCTCCCAACAGATTGGGTACTCATTTTACTGACCTACAGAAGGATGGACAGCTGAGTCAACCTGAAGCCCTCCAGGATCAAACTCACAACATTGTGGCTGCAGTACCAGCATTTAACCACTGCACCATCAGGGCTCTCAATCCAACTCCTTTACCATCCTTCCAGTGCCAATGCTGGAAAAAAACAAAACAAAACAAAGCAAAAACAAAAACCACTTTCCTGCTAGACAAGAAAAGGAAGGGTGGTCCTATAAAATGAATTTATTAAAAGGAGCTTCTATGTCAGAGGCTTTGTTACCAGAAGTAAGCCTGTAATGTGGTCTTCCTTCAACTTTATTTGCAACTTCACCATGGATTAATGTCTTCTCTAGTCAGTCATATCATATCATAATATGTCCAAGTACAATTGCCTCAGTTTAATCATTTTAGCTTTTAGAGAGAATTTAGAGAATTTAGAGAGAATTAAGGCTTGATTTCCTCTTGGATCCATTCTATTCTAATTTTAAAGAATAAAGGTATATAGGTCTTCTGTTTCCAATGGATAATCTCAAAAGCAGGGAGGCTGGGAAGAACAAGGAACCAGGCACAGAAACAGTACACTTCCAGTGCAGCTTGCGAGTCAGACTACATTCTGGAATCAGAAGATAAGCAAAAGGAACCAGTTCCAGTGTTTAGATGGGAACACAGCAACAGAGAAGATGAAACAGAACAAATGGTTCACAAAACAAACAAATGTTTACTTCAAGAAAAGTCCTAACAATTGAAAAAGTGTAAATATGTACATTATGTGGCCAGAACATTGTCAAAAATATTTATACATCTGTCCTTAATTGAAGTCAAGGAAGCTTGAAGGGCTTCCACATAAGAGATGAAAGGAAATTCTGGAATCATAACATTTTTAAAAGAATGGGAGTTCAGGAATAGGGCTGCTAATTACTGCCAGGAATTCTTCACTTTAGACTGTAGGTAATTCCTAGGGCTGGAACTTCTGGCAGAGAGGGTGGAATATATTACCTAACAGAAGAAGCAAAGTTTATCTTGAAATAACTTTATGTAGGATTTTGTTCTCCAATAAAAAAATCTTGATAATGGGGACAAAGAGGAAGAACCATATTTTTTGTCAGAATGAGAAAGCAAGAAAATAGTTTATGATTTTTGACTGTGAAAGAAATGTTAATTACATAGAAAATAAAATAAAATAAAAAGACAGGCTCAGAAACCAAGTACAGATGGTACAAGAAATACTTGGATATCTGACCTAATCTTTTCATGTTGAACATGACCTTGCTTCAAGTTGAAAATAAACTTCTTGAACAGCAATGATTTGGGCTATAAATTAGTTTTAAAAGCTTTACATGGAAATGTCACATATCACTGCAATTCTTGAAAAACATATATTTTTGGACAACAATTCACACAACTCCCCAACCAGCATGGCTGTTGAACATGGGTATAGTTCCAAAAAAAAAAAAATGTTTCCAAACTCTGCTCTGTTGCAAAAGTTATAGGCTTGAATCCTGTTTGTTGGTCCCAGTTAGAGTGGACTCACCAAATCAATAGCTGGATGGTGAGTCAAAACATCATCCTTTTCGCACCTTACCTTTTTGCGGTGCTGGGGCGTGGGGCTTGTGCGAGCAGCCTCCAGCAAGAGGCTCTCGCATCCCGGTTCTTTCAGCTTTGCAGCTGCCACCTGCTCATGCGAGAGCCCCACCTCTTCCTTTCACAGTGCACCCTGGGACCTTCCCAGGCTTCACTGAGACAGGAAGCATGACTGGCCCAGCTCCCGAGGCTCTGCACACAAGATAAGTGTGCACGGGGCCCTGGAGCAATGTGCAACCATGCACCATTTTCAGCTTCAAGCAAAAATGAAAAAATGCATGTGCGGTCCCTGTCAGGCCCTGGAGCATCACGCAAATGTGAATGCGTTGTGTGGACCACTTCTCACATGTGCACGACACTCAAGGGGCCCTTTCGCATCGAAAATGCCATGAGAAAAGGGTTAGTGTTGGTTGTTACCCTGTGCCTTCAAGTTGTTTCTGACTTGTGGTGACCCTGAGGCAAACCTATAATGGGGTCTTCTTGGGGCTAAGCGTGTGTGACACATCCAAGGTCACTCAGTGCATTTCCATGACTGAGTGGGGAACTGAGCCCTGGTTTCCAGGGTCATAGCCCAATGCTTAAACCATTACACCATGTTGAGCCTATGTCAAAGCAGAGGTAAATTTAGTTGATTGACAGGCTGTACTCTAGTTGGGACTAACAATAGGATTTAGGTCTTATGTTAACTGTGATTGTTAATTCAGAAAGAAACTCCATTAATCTTCAGTTAGGTTTAGCCCCCCATAAGTGAGCACTAATTGTTGTGTCAAGAGATAGCCCATGTTGGAGTAAAACAGTCAACAGTATGTATTAGTGACAACATTTAACACGGACAGTTTTATGAAGGTTTGGTGGGAAAACCTGGAACACAGGTCTGGTCCAGCTGCCCTTATATCTCCTTGTGTTAAGCATATTCATTTGAATCCAGGTTGAGCCCAAGCCCTGTTCTGCCTGATTCTTGGTACTGTCCCCCTCATTTGACCAAATGTCAGGGAATGACAAAAAACCTCGTCCTTCCATGACTTTTATAATCATCCAATTTAATGCCTCAGTGACAAAAAATATAGTGAAAAGTGAGCTTACAAACAGTAGCATAACATATACAAATCAATCCCATAGCCCATGGGTAATAAACAAGGAAAAGGCAAAACTTGCCACCATGACATGAAAGATATTCCTTCCCAGATCCACAAAGCAACCAGCAGATATCTGGAGAGACCCTATGTTGTGGAGCATGGTTGGCTGCTTGGCATTCCTTACAAAAATGGTCATACTACTATGTAAGGGCCAGTGAGACTTTACCAAGAAAAGAGCCCCTGGTACAGTCCTCACTCTCATAAGTTCTTTCCTGATGGAGCCCTTGCCTTCCAAATCCACAGCACAGACACCACAAGATCATGCAGATCTCCAGCAGTCTGACTAGCAGCCTGATTCTTCATGTCAGGAGATGACTGGAAGCTCACTAGGTTGAGTCCAATTCAGCTACGCATGCTCAGGGAGGGCTAGTTTTCTTGAACATAGAAAAGAAATATGACAATAACTTGTCCCAGAACTTTTTAACAGTGTGATTAAATAAGAGTGGGGAAAGTTCATCCACTATAACCTGCTTTGCTAAACCTCAGAGATTTAGCTGCTATCTAGAAGTTTTTTTTCCCCCTTCCCTTGGAGGGATGCTCAGTTATTAGAACAGAAGACTCAGTAAGGCTTGATGCTAGGACATGTTATAAGTGTTAACAGCAGTGAAGCCACAGATACCTACCATCACCATTTCTTAAATAACACCTGTCAACATTTGTCTTTGGCTATTTAAATATCCTTGGCAATAAATAACTTTTCTAAGTGCATGTGGATAAAGTATTGCCCAGTATTTCTGTCATCAGCTGCTCAGTTGCCTTATGTCCTTGTCTATTTTTGATCCTCTTAAAATATACTGCTAATACTGCTTGTCTGGATTTGCTGGCTAATGTTTTTTTAATCAAGAATTCTGAATAGCTTGGATTCTAGACATCTGGTAAATTTGGAGGTCTCCAAAAACAGTTAACTAAAATCAAGCTACGTGTGGCCTCCTTTTTATTTTGAATGCACTTTCTAAGGTTTGCTATTTTTATCACTAGTTTGTTTGATAAAAATAGGATCAATAGTTTTTCCAAATGGTAGTTGTGCCTCATTTAAACTAAGGTGAAGGTATGCTTCTAAACATGTGCATTTAGAGAAGCATCAACATCAATACCATAACTCTAGATTCATGCTGAATCCAAATCATGCACATTATCTCTGACAGGTTTCAAACCAGTCTCTCTGTCTGTCTCTCTCTCTCTGTGTGTGTGTGTGTGTGTGTGTTGTTTTCAATAGCATAGCAGCCCATCATGTGACAGGGAAAAATATTCGCTGAAATAGAGATTGTAAACTGTAAAATATGCTAAAATTGGCTACTTTATATGCTATTTTCCACTGCATTCTGTTTAGATATTGGCAACTGTTTCATGCTCTTTGCAGCTTTTCAGTGAACTGCTACAAGTATAATTGTCTCCTAGCTGTGCACACGCCGAAAACAGAGGCAAAATAAGTCTGGCCAGTTTTCCACATGCCTTTGCATTGTGTAAGGGAAGACACACAAGAAAGATCTGTGTAGTAATTGTCAGCTGCTTCATTCCTGAAACCAAATACTGTAAATCTATCATCTCGTTGGCTGCTCTGGTCAAAAATTTTCTAGATTAAGTCTGTAGGCATTTAATTAGAGCCTTTCATGTCTACATTTAATCTTAATGTCTGAGAAACCAGCATATTAAAAAAAAAAAATTCTAAGCCTTCCTATGAACCTGAAACTTTTCAGTGTCAAGTTAGTCAGGAAATATAGTTTTACATCATGAACCCTAGTGTTGTAAGTGTGTTTCTATCATTACTCTATCCCAGACATACAATTGCATGTGCTGGTGTCACAGTGTAAAGCAATGAAGAAATATAGAAAAGTACTGTTTAGGAAAGATAGGAGGATGTTTCTGTCCATGTTTCAGACACAGGACACAGGAGTATGTACATATCTTCTCTGCTTATTATTGTGAGGTATAAAAAATCTACCAAAAATATTAAATCATTTATATTTATATTTATATTATATTAAATAGATAAGAGCTAAGAATAAGCATTTGAAATCTTGCAATAATTCATGTACCATAAACAGCATATAAAAAGTGAGCCTTTTATATTGTGGACAAATCCTGAACAGTGAATGAAATTGGGCTGATTTGAACCTGTTCGTACAAGCTCTAGATCAGAACAGATTGCCTCATAGAGTTATATTGCTGGAAGGGATCACAAGGGCCATCTAATCCAACTCCTTGACATGCAGAAACACACATCTAAAGACCTTCAAAGAAGGACCACCCATCACCGTTCCCACCAGACAGGAGTGACAGTTAGTATAGTTCTCCCAAGAACATTACTGAATCATATAATCATATAGTCTTAAATAGTAGTGCCTCCACATTTGTGAAGATTAGGGGCACAGAGCCCTCGCGAAAGTGGACAAATCACTAATAACTCCAATCACCCCAATATTCCCCTCCAAAGCTCCCTTCCTCCTATTCCTTTGCTTCTGGCCCCAGCATTGGAGGCAGGGAAGAAAAAAGACACAGTAAAGGGCTTAGTGGTACTTTCCCTTTAAAAGGAGAAGAGTGCAGCTCTTTCCTTCTAGTTACTTCCAGTTGCCATCTTGAAAAGGGAGAAGTAGGAGCAAAGAGAGCACCTGACCAATCAGCAGCCATTACACAGCAGAAAGTGCAGCCACATGGGAGAGAGGACATACCTCAGGCAGTGGGAGGGGGATTTTGCTCACCCAAAAAGGAAAAAAGGTCCATTTTAAAAAAAGGTCCAAGCCTGGCAAACCTGGGGTGAGGAATGCAAGAGAATGGGAGGAGGAAAATTGGGGGGGGGAGGCAAGCATGTGACTCACAAATAATCAAATTCACAAAGGTCAAACCTGCAAATGTAGAGGGAGGACTGTAATTGGAAGGGTGCAAACATACCTGAATCTGAAAGGACAGCCTGTTATATTAAGGATGAATCCTAATAATAAAAGAAATTGGGCTGATTCAGACCTGTTTTGTACAAGCTGTTTATCTGATTAGATTAGCCCACAGAATTATAGTACTGGAAGGGACCAAAGGGTCATCTAGCCCAATTCCCTGCTATGCAGGACTACACAACTGAAGCAGTCCTGAAAGATGCCCATCCAACCTCTCTTTAAAGACTTCCAAAAAAGAAGGGTTCAAATCCCTTCGGATTATGATCAAACAGCTCTTACAGTCAAAAAGTTTTCTCCTAATGTTTAGGTGGAATCTTTCATTCCCCTCCCGCCCCCCTCTCCTTATATTTTGAATCCATTGGTTCTTGTTCTAGTCTCTGGAGCAAGAGGAAATAAGCTTATTCCATAGTTCTAAATATTATTCCTCCAGAAATTTAAAGATGACTATCATGTCACCTCTCAGTTTTCTATTCTCCAAGTTAAACACACCTAACTCCTTGAATCATATAGAAGCATACAAAGCCATAGAAGTCAGTAGCAACTGGGTATATCATACATACGACTGGCACTGGGTACAGCATCAAGACTGTGCCTAAGGGTAGCCCACACAGAGCACATTGCAGTAACTGAGCCATGAGGTTGCCAATGCTAGGCTTCGCTGTCCAGTAAAAGCTATAGCTGAGACAGCAACTGAGCAACAGTCCTAGCTTGTTTACTGATTTGGTGAAGAAGTAATACACTTAGGATGTTGAATCATTGTGTTAAACATTTATTTGTGCCAATGAAACGACAAATTTTACTGGAAGAAATAGAAACTTATAATAAAGATACTGCTAGGGAACCTTCTGCTACCCAGGATTTGGAAATATAGCAAAATAAATGATTAGAAATCAGAGTTTAAGGGAGAGCGCGGGTGGGGGGAGTTTTCTGTTGCATAAGAGAATGCTTGCTCATTTACTTCCAAAATTGGCCTGTTAGCAAAAGACCTATCATTTTATTCAATTGGAATTGTACAAATTAAGACTAGAAAACAGTTCAGATCTTCCAGACTAAGGCATTTGTTCTTGTTTATAGAAATATGAATCATAAGACATTTCTGTGTTGTGATGTTTGAAATCTGAAGTAGCATAGTCTTCTCTGCCCAGCATAATTGGAAAACAAAGACATGGTTATCTGCCTTCAGATAATACACATTCTATGTGATCTTGCCTTATGGTTAGTCTTTAAAATAATGGATGGCACCTTCTCAGAGCCTGAAGTCACACAAAGTGATGGGGAAGTGAAGGGTTTAGACAAGGTGAGAATTTTTCTCTAAATGATCCCCAGTGAGCCAAACACAAACAGCTGCTGATTTTTCACATTCCTTGTGACCACTTTTAAACTCTGCTTATGTTACCCCTCTAATCATCTCCAGCAGAGGGCCAGTGATTATAACCACAGGAACACCCTCATTGTTTCCTTTGATGAAAGCCCAGAAAGACAGGAGAAAACTACACGATAGCAGTTAAAGAAAGATTAAATTCTTCTCTGCAAAATCCAACTTTGTTTTGGCATTGGAAAATGGTTCTGTAAACAAACATGCTCAACTTCCTCTCATTATGGTCCTTTCGCGTCAGAAGCTAGAGCCTGGAAGATACCAAGTATCTTTGATTCAGAGTGCATTTAGTCTAGAGTGCTACGTGAGATTATAGTTCATAGCTGTTTATTTCTGCAAATGACAAGAACTCTAGTAGGCCTGTTTGCAGCAAGAGTGGCAATTAGGAAAGCAAAATGTGTGGTATATATCACATAATTATTATTTCCCCATCCAGACATTAGCTTGATGCCTGTTATTATCATTTACTAAAATTATACTCTCTCTGACTAACACTCTCTCGCTTTTCAAATTTGCAACCATGTCAGTGTGTTGAAATATCTGGCTTTGAAAAAACTGTAAATCGTATAAAACTTTAAACTGGCTTTGTTGTCAATGCATTGTCTTCTGCTGCAGTACCAGAGCCATTGTTCTGTAACAATAATTAGGGATGTTCTTCACAGATGCCACTAATTTTGAGTTTTGACAGACACAACTGGAATATTGAAAATGTTACAGAGCTCACTGATCCTCAATCAATCAACCAAGTCTACAACTTCATTCTAGATTTTACATTTTGAATGTATTTTTTATTTCCTCTGGATTAAACATTCTGAAACAATTGATCTGGACTAAACACTTCAAAAAATTTAATAACACTTACATAAATTTTATTGCTGATCTAGCTATTCTTAATATAAAAGACTAATTGAATGGACCCAAAGGTTCTCATCCTCTTACGAACACCTAACGGCTTAAGCCATCTTTGAGAATAGGCATGTCACATTGCTGGCAACTCTGTTACTCTCAAGAAGAACACTCAGAGTTTAGCAGCAGTGATAATTAATGAGGTAGATGAGGCATAGCGTTAGGATAGTTGCTAAAGCTAACATATTACAGTACACACTTGATTATATAGGGACAAACACTGTTGCGTGCAAACAATATCAACTGGTGGATCGCCAGATGTTTTCCCATTTCCCAAACCCAGAATGGTTCCCAGGGAAACTAAATTGTTTACATTTTTTGATCTTGCCTATTGCAATTTTTTCCAGGTTTTCTCATCTGTCTCCAAGTTGTTAAAAAATAAAAAAGGCCTCCCTGGGGTTGCTCTGTCTCTGGCCCTTTCTGCAGCACACCTTTTCATGGAGCTGGGGTGCTGGAATCGCACAAGCAGCCTCCAGCGAGAGGCTCTCACGTCCCGGTTCCTTCAGCTCTGCAGCTGCCGCCTGCTCATGCGAGAGCCCCACCTCTTCCTTCTGTAGTGCAGCCTGAGAGTTTCCCAGGCTGTGCTGGGGCAGGAAGCATGACCGCTGTGGCTCCAGAGCTCCGCACACATGGCAAGTTTGCATGGGGCCCTGGAGGGATGCGTGATCGTGCACCATTTTTGGCTCAAAGCCAAAAATGAAAACATACGCGAATGGTGCCTGCCAGACCCTGGAGCGTCATGCGATTGTTAGTGCACTGTGTGGACTGCTCCTCACATTCACATGATGCTCGAGGGACCCTTTCACATGGCAAATGCCATGCAAAAATGTTATCTGTCATTGATGTTCCCTCTAAACACTGACCGGTTGTTCCAGGGTATGCATCTCCCCCATAAAATCCTTTGATCCTCAAGATGGATTTGCTCCTTTACTGCAATGTAATACAGTGTTGCAGGGCCTTTGATACACAACACATTGTTACAAGCAGTATTTAACATAGGTTATATTACCACTACAAAGTATTCTATTCCTAATGCATGGTAATTCAACTGGTGAACTACTATCATGGCTAAGCAAAGAGTATAATCCTTTCATGGCAGGGCTAAGTCCCTGGCAAGGAGTCAGCATGTTTTGATCCTTCAAAGTTTAGACTAAAACCTAGAGTGGATTCACTGCCCCCCTGACATGGAAGCCAGAATGCAAAACTGGAGAGAGACTTAGATATATGTGTTTGTTGTTGCTATTTCCATCACATCAACTTTGACTTATGGTAATCCTATGCATGAGAAACTTACAAGAGTTCCGGTCTTCTACTCTCTTGCTTCAGTCTGGCAAACTCAGTATTTTGGGTTTCTTTTTCATATGAAAATATTTATTAACTTAACACAAAAAGAAGCTATGTAATTCACAAATAAGAACTAAAATTAAGCTAAAATTAAAACATAATACTAAAACATTAATCACTAACTAACTAAAACACTTACTTAATAAAACACAAAAGAGTTTTGACCCCGGCAAGCCCAATTATAATGAAAACGGCAGGGGCGGGGGAGAAAAGAAATGATTATTCTATCATTACAGATCCACTAGAATTACTATAAACATGCCACAGATTATTCCATCATTAAATTTCTTATTGCTCAAAAAGACCCTGAATGGTTTATTATCTTTCAGAAAACCTTCAATTAGCATATCCTTTAGGGCAGTGTTTCTCAACCTGTGGGTCCCCAGATGTTCATGGACTTCAGCTCCCAGAAGCCCCAGCCACTATGGTCAATGCTCAGGGCTTCTGGGAGCTGAAGTCCATGAACATCTGGGGACCCACAGGTTGAGAACCACTGCTTTAGGGTCATGGGTTTCTTAAGTGTAGTAAAGGTTCCTCTTGTTCCTACTATCTACCACTTACATAAAAGGATACTGGTCATCATAATGACAGACACTTTGCTGGGCTGAAATAATCACAAAAGTTTTTGTTCTAATTAATGAAAGTGAGAGCATGATAACAGTAGTTAGATTTAACCAAGTGCAAGCAGTCACACCAAAAGCTTCAAAAACAGTTCAGACCTAGCAGAAATAATTGCCCTATTATCCTAGACCTTGGTTAAGAAGCTTATATGGACAATGTGCCAAATTATGTGGTGGTTTTATATAACACGTAAGGCAGACAGATGTTGAACTTGGAAAAGTTAAAGGGATAAAACTCAATTTGCTTGTGATCTGTTTGGAGTGATAATGAACTATTTGACTTTTAGGTGGCTGGGGCTGAAAACTTTACAAAAGTATCTAGAAAAAGGCTCTACAGAATACAAGGGAATTTAAAATAATAATGAACAATGAAAAGGAGAAAAGAGGACAATGAAAATTTCATAGGTATTCATAGCCTTTCACAGAAAACAAGAAGACAGGTAACTTCCCTAATAAGGAGGAGACAGCCTAAACTGATTTCATTTTTCTGAGTAGGTACCCATGGGAGCTTTGTCAAACCACAAGTTCTAAAATGTGTTACCAGTTTAGCAACAAACGTGCCTGCTGAAGTTTTGCATTGGTGAGATGAGGAGGAATAAAACCCCTGCATCAAAATTACATCTTGTACAATATTTAGAATGGCTATTCCAAACAGAAGGATTCCTTCCAATCAGAAAAAAACACTAAAGCCATTTCCATACTACATTGTTATAGTGCTATTATTTCACTTTCAACATCCTGTGGAATTCTGGGGTTTGTAGTTTACTGAGGCCAAAGAACTCTCTGGCTGGGAATTATAAATGCCCCTCCCTAAACTGCAAACCGCAGGATTCCATAGGATGTTGAAAGTGGAATAGTAGCCCTATAACAGTCTAATGCGGAAACGGCCTAACAGAGACTATCAGATCACTGAAGTCAGGCTATTACCACCCAGTTAAGGTCATAGTTGATGTACCAGCCTAAGCTGATAAAAGGAGCTTGGTGTTCCCAAGGACATGTATATCTCAAGTAGCAAAGATGGATCTAGAAATACCTCCTGAACTGTGAAGCTGATTCTTTTGGACAAGAATGGGCAGCATATAGCCTATAGATCACATGTAACCCCCAGCTATTTCTGTGTGTTCTGTCCCTCACCTTCCTAGATCACAACCCCTGCCACTAGACCTTTCCAGTTTCAACTGAATAAGAACTTATCAGTCTAGACCCCAACACTGCCTGCCCCCTCATAAAGGTAGAAGGGATCACAAGGGCCATGCAGGATCACACAACTCCATACCATGAAGGATCACACAACTAAAGCACTTCTGAAAGATGTCCCTCCAACCTCTCTTTAAAGACCTCCAAAGAGAGTCCACCACCTTCTGAGGCAATCTATTTCACTGTTGAATAGCTCTTACAGTGAAAAGAGTTCTTCCTAGTTTAGATAGAATCGCTTTTCGTTTATCTATTGCTTCAGGTTCTGATCTCTGGAGCAGCAGAAAACAAACTTGCTCCATCTTCTACATGACATCCCTTCAGATATTAAAAGATAGCTAACTTGTCTCCTCTCAGTCTTCTTTTGTTCAAGCCAGATATACCCAGTTCCCTCAGTCATTTCTCACAGGGCTTGGTTTCCAGACCTTTGATCATATTGATTGCCCTTCTCTGGACAAGTTCTAGCTTGTTGATATCCTTCTTAAAGTGTGGAGCCCAGAACTGGACACAGTATTCCAGGTTAAGTCTGACCAAAGCAGAATAGCGTGGCACCACTACTTCCCTCAGTCCAAAGGCTATGCTGTTGTTGACACAACCTAGAATTGCACTGGTTTTTTTGACCACTGCATCACAGTTGTAGTCTACTAGGACCCCAGATGGTTTTCACAGATGCTGCTTTCAACCTAGCTGTCACCCGTCCTATATTTGTGCATTCAATTTTTCCTGCCAAGATGTATCCCTGTAGAAATTAATTTGTTAGTTTTGGCCTGTCTCTCCAAACTCTCAAGGTCTTTTTGGATTCTGTCTCTCTCCTCTGTGGGTAAATGTTGTTAATGTTGTTGTTGTTGTATGCCTTCAAGTGGTTTCCATCTTATGACAAACTTAAGGCAAACCTATCACAGGGTTTTCTGGGGCTGAGAGTGTGTGATGCACCCAGGGTCATCCATTGGGTGTCCTTGGCCGAGTGGAGATACAGGGTACAATATAATACTTTAATTAATAAATAAAACTAAAATCCTCTGAATCCAATGATTACTTTTGGGGCAGTGTTTGCATTGTCACTTTTCATAAGAAGCCCATTTCCAGACTGAATTCCACAAATATCGAATCCAAGTCAACACGGGGCAAGTGAAATGTTATTGTTGAGGACCTGTAGGGGACATCCAGCACCAGCTCAAGTTTGTAACAGTTAAACAATCCTGGTAGAATAAGCAAGGGGTTTTTTTTTTTTTGATGGACAACCATGAAATAAAGAGACCATTTAATGAAATAAAAGGTCATTTTATTTAATCTGGCCTATTTAAAATTGTGTTGGCCTGTAAAGGAGCAACTAGAGGGGAACAACCTGATGTGGGTCCAGCTGAGGCCTGATGTCATCACTTGACAATCCCCACAGCCTTCCCTTGCGTGAAGCACTCAGACCCACAGAGATTCCAAATTGCTTTGGTTGCTCTTTGGTCTGGCATAGCTGGAAAGTAACCTAGGGGACTCGCACCCAAGCCACAGAGCCCTACTACCAGTGAGAGCTGTAATCCCAGATGAACCCCAAAGGTAGCCTCCTTTCCTGTACCCTTTGGGATGCAAGGCCCTAAAGAGGAAGTTCCAGAGCCCTACCCTACACCAATGAGGTGGCCAAGAGGTGAACACTGAAGTCTTATTTTTCCTTGCTACTTGTCAAATGAAAACCTATTTAATACACCACCCCAAGCCAATTGTCCCAGTGCCATCAACTACAGTATGGGATAGGGGGAAAAAACCTGCAAAAGGGAGAAAAAAAAATCCTATCCAGCCCTGAAGCGACCAGATAAACTCATACTGCAATGAGACCAAGAGGGTGGATTGACTGTCTGAGCCAAGTAAACAAGTACAGGGATGGGCTAGCTTCAAATAGCACAAGGTCTGCACTGGTTCATGTTGTGATGTGGTGCCAATCAGTCACACTTTGGTCTCTTCCATGGAGGCCATCAAATTTTTACCCTCCCCAGCAACGATTATCAATGTGCAGGTCCGGGTAAATATTTTAGAGACAAGCAGAGTAGAACAAGTCATTGGGGCATGAGTGCTTGCATGCACTGAACTGGCATAGCAGAGAATTCAATGATGGCACCTCAGACCTCCATTTGTGTGGACCTACTCCAACAGCTATGTAGTAGTTAAAGTTCTGTGGCATTACAATGAGTAATTTCAGCTTCTTGTAAAAAAAGCTATAGGCACCTGGTTTGTCATTTATTATCATATGCAACATATTTTTGGCTCATCTCATAATGATTTGGTGCCACTAGGTCTGTGTTTACAGTGCAAGGAGATTATTTTTCATTAACATAAATACTCTGCAGTGCAATAGGTCAGTGGGGGAAGTTCATTTAATTAGCTACTCATGAGAAAATACTTTGGAAAACAAATGATGCCTCCTTTTTTGGTGTCTCCACCATTTTATTTATCTTTTCTTTATCATGTAAATCACTCAAAACATTACTGTTTCTTAAGTGAAGTTCATTTTTTTTTAATGGTACACATATACTTTTCTTCATTTGAAAGTCTACTATAGTATGATAAAGCAACCTAGGCATAGTCATATTTATTTCACTTCCAGTCTCAGAAACAAGTAACTTTTGTGAAAGGGATGAGATGGTCCTTCTTATCTAAATGAGAGACCTTCAAATCTTGGAAAACTCAGTCATGTGACTTCTTTGATTGAATCAGTCCAACTAAAATTTGGTCTTCCACTTTTTCTATTTCCTTCCCCTTTACTGAGTGCCATTGTCTTTTCACATTGTCTTAATATATATCCAAAGTGTGGCAGTTTCAGGTTAGTCATCTTGACCCTATCATCAATAAGATATGGCCCTAATGGTTGATAAAAACACTGGTGTATTTACCTGGCACTGCCTGAGGTTTTTATTTTCCTCTTAAGTACTCACCAAACTGTCTTCTCCATTTCCTGTAACTTTACTCTATATTTCCCAATGCAATCTGTATTCAGAGTTATTTATATACACAGTTTGGGTTCCTCAGGGAGTACACAGTCTTCTTCCTTGCTGCTAGGCCTCATCTCCATAGCAACCGGTCTATTCTATTCTATGAGGTCTTTGCCTGCCCGGCGCAGACAAACAGACAAACGCACAGACAAACATTGACTTTTATATAGTAGATAGGACAGAGGAAGCACTCCTTGAGCAATTCCAAGTGGAAAGAGGCACCCCAGAATAAATAGGAAAGAGGTATGTCAGAATCTTGTTAACATCAATGTTCTTGATATAGCTGACAAATCAGCCTTGCAACAGATGTTATCACGGGGAGTCCTCCTGTACAGGATACCTCATTCCATACCTCCACAAGTTAGAATCCATCTATTGTGCTTGGTTATATCAATTCAGTGCAGCTTTAGCTGACATAATGGCAGCAGCCTATGGAATCCTGGAATCTGGATTTGGTTTGGTGAAATGTTTAGTATTTTCTGCTATGTAGCTGTAATCCACTTTCCTAAACGTTACAGCCATAGAGCTCATTAGCAGAAAATTCTAAGCATCTCATCAAAAATACAAAAACACAAGTGTGAGGTTCCTGTTGGATAGAGCCATAACAGTTAAAGTGCTATGAAAATGATATAACTGTGTGATGTAGAGGCAACAGTAGTCCATAGCCGTTGATCTCAGTCCTCATTAGACAAGTCATGCAGGGATGTGGGGGCGATGGGGGTGGGTTGCCCCTGGCAACAATGTTTTTGGGGCATCCTGGCTTGTGGCCACACCCCCACGAACCAGGGCCACACCCCCACGCACTGTGGCCACCCCTACACACACACGGCGGCCATGCCCTACATGCCATAATCCTGCCCCCTCCTGCCCCCCTCCAAGTATTCTAAGCTCCACTGCTGCATTAGACCATTTGGTTTGTTCTTTCTCCAGAAAGTTTTTGGCAGGGCAAATATGAAATTATTTATTGAATATTACTACAAGTAAATTAGAAAATAAGACACTTTGGTTAATATTTTGTCACAGAAAATGTCAGCTGCAGTCACAGGAAAAAGGAGAAGAAACCATCCTCAATGTTTCTGTTTATGTATACATCCCTATTTTTATAATTCAGAAGTGCAGAGCACTGCAAATAATTTTATACGGATTTTAAAAGTTAGTTTTGTACATTACACTGTTTCTTAGTATTATGGACTAACATCCACAGAAGCAGAAGGCCTGAATTCAATTACTGGTCAAATTAAAGTAGACACATTGAATCTGAATAGTAAGTCAACACACTTGTAAATCTATTGGGTACAAGAAATCTATGCTTGTTGGGACTAGCCACAGATTTAGGCCAGAAAGTATTATGTACATATGTATGCATATATGTATGTATGTATATATGGATAAATAACTCTCCTTATCATAAAGCAAGCTCAGTACACACAATAGGGGGCTCTACTACGCCTCTGGGAGACAGATTGTTACCACTGAATTTATCTTCAGTACCTGTAGCATTCTAGCATACTCAGAAACAAAACGGAAATGATGGAAGCATTTATATTATGTGCTCTATTTTTAAGGACATATTTGGCAGGAATACAGGTGTAGTGGTTTCACTGCTGGACCAGGACATTGAGAGACCAGAGTTCAGATCTCCACTCAGCCATGGAAACTCACTGGGTGACCGTGGGCGGGTCACACTCTCTCAGCCAGACAGGAAGAAAAGAGCAAACTCCCTCTGAACAAACCTTGCCAAGAAAGCCCCATGATAGGTTTGCTTTTGTAGTTTTTCACTGTTGTGTCCCAGGCAGACCGGGCAGCCAACTAGCAAACCAGCAGGGCAGAGCTTACTCACAACAGCGAGAGTAGTCCAAACAAAGTTTGAACTTTGCAAGAATGCAAAGTCCCAAAGCAAACAGATCCACAAAGGTAAAAACAAATCGGCATCAGGCAAGCAGAGGTACAAGAGAGTCAGGATTCAGAAAAACACAGTACAGGGCTTCAACCACCAAGAGGATCAGTTGTCAACTCTGAAAGATAAGCCAGCTTTTGCCTTTTATAAGCTAATGGTGCTTCCCTTATTAAAGCCCATTTGTTACTTAAACAAGCTGAACACCTCAGACCTTTTTTCTGGCATCATCTCTCCAACAAAGTAGGAATCTGTGTTGTTTCGTCTTCTGATACTTGTTTCCCCTGTTTAAGCCCCTGCTGTTGGTTGTTATTTTCCATGAACAAACTTCTGCCTCAGATCCATGAACAAACTTCTGCCTACTGCCAGGGTGGGGATGAAGAAAGAAAGAGTGATAAAATGCAGCCTTGCCTGATCCCCTTACCAACTGGAAACTTTTGTTTCTCCATATTCTGTCCCAGTAATATCCTCTTGTCCTGTGTACGGGTCATGCATCAGTACAACCAAATGTTGTGGCACACCCATTTCTCCAAGAGTGATCCATAATTTCTCATGAACTACACAGACAAAGGCTTTGATATAATATGTGGGTTATGTTTTTCTATCTTATGGAATTCTGGGATATGTACTTCAGTGAGACACTGAGACTTATATCATAGACAACAATGATGCTGTACTGCAGGGGAATGCACTAGCACCCCTTAACAGGGCATTCTAAGTAACCTCAACAGACTTCACATCCCACAGTTTCACAGAATGGATTCATCCAGTTAAAGTACTATCAAACTGCTGTAATTGTGCAGTATGATTTCAACCAATTGGGATTGATTGATAGTTCTTTGTACTTTTTGGCCTCAAAGAACTCCCTGTGCTTTGTACACAGCTGCATCTGAGGTGCTTGATTTCTCATCCAAATTCTCTTCAGAATTTGGAGTCTAAATTACATGACACTTTACAAGTAGGGGCTGTGCCGTTATGCTAAGAGATGTCAAAATAACTTATATACCAAAAAAGATGTTCTTTGCATACGCATAGTAGCTAACTGTGATTACTTTATTAAAGAATTCATGATAACATTTGGATAAAAGATAATGTAACTATTTTTAATGACACACATGTAAACCCCCCCCCCCAAAAAAAACCCCAAAGGGGTAAGAGGTAAGAGAAACATCTGCTTACCAGCAGCTGTTCTGTTCAGCAGTTGATTCTCCCCAAGGAATTAACAAAGGATATTTCTGTAAAATTTAGGTCAGTTAACATGATTTCTGTGTCAGCTTTGGAACCATCCACAGGGATTACTACAAGCTAACAGAAAACTAAGGCACTGAGCCAACTTCAGAGAAAAATGCTGAATAGTTTGATCATAAACTATCATAAAACACCCCAGTCACAGCAGTAGAAGGACCAGACTGTACTAACATAAAAGTTAAATAATAATAATAATAATAGTGATTCACCAGAGTAGTAGTAGTAATAGTAGTAGTAGTAATAATAATAATAAAAAAATAGTGATTCACCAGAGCTTGGAAGCAATGAGTTACACATAATGCAGCTAACCACAATGAGTTACAAAACTTTATTGAAAATGTAACATAAACAAGTTGTAACAAAGCCATAGCATAATAAAGAGCACTTTGGAAACAGCAACTCCTGTATTTTCAGATTTTATTTTAGGATTGTTTTTAGACTGTTTTAAATGTTTTTAAAGAAAGTTTTAATGTGTTTTTAATTTTTTTTAATCTTTCCACTCCCCCCCCTTCATTTATGCATCATCTCAGGAGCTCTTGTGCTTGTCCAAGACTCAAACCACTACACTGCACTGGCCCTAAACCTTGTGGACTGGAAGGCAATACAGATATCTTATTTTACATAAATAAATAACATATGTTGAAAGCAATTTTTAGAAGCATTTTGAAAGGACTTTTTCATGATTCATGCCATTCTCATGCCATTTTTAAATGGAAAAGAAGAGAAGGTAATAAAAGAGTAACAAGTAATAATGGTGACAGAAATCCTGTTGAAAGCTTACACCAGTGTAACTGCAAGAGGTTTTTATATGCTTTCCTTAAGAGATGTACAGTAAATCCTTAGGGGAATAAAATCTCCATTTCCCACCACATGACAGCCTGGTTTAGCAGCCAATCTAGTATGGTATTTAGTAAGATCTCTTTCCCACATCCCAACCCAGAATAATTACTTAACAGATTCCAGAATTACACAAAATAACTGCCAGAACATTGTCGTTAGCCAAGTATACAGAGTTTCACATTCAACAAGCAATTAAAACCCACATCCCAACCCAGAATAATTATTTAATTTTTAATGAACTCAGGTAGAGCATAATTCCACTGCTTCATTTTCTTTTTGTACTATTCTATGAAGTAATGACATCAAATTACTTTTCAAGCACTACAACAAGTAAGGGGAACAGAATTATTTTTTAAAAAAACTAAATTTCCAAGCTTTGCATCCTGGTGCACGGACTGGTGAGATACCTACTGCTCCAGGTATGGCACATAGCTTTTGTTGACAGAATGGATTTGTCTTTTCATCTTTCTAACTCAGCATGAAGGAAAAATGTGATATAACTCTTACTATGAGTAAAGAGGTTCTGTAGGTCAGAAGTTTCTAAATATACAAAGTTTAAAAAACTCCTGTGTTTCCCAAATCACTTTAAAAACAACAACCACTTTGTAGAATACATCAGAGAAGGACTATAGCTGATTGGAAGGACATTCTTTCACGTACACAAGGCCTCAGGATTTGGTTCCCCTTCACACTACACAAATAGAAAGCTGTGATTCCACCTTTACTGCCATGGCAATATCCAATGGAATCCTAGGATTGGAAATTTAAGGATGAGTACTTAGAATGATCAGTCAGAGAGCTCTAACAACTCACCAAAATATAAACCTAAGGTTTCTACAGGATGCAGAATGGCAGTCAGAGAGGACTAATAGTACTAGATTTGTATAGTATGAAATGATCCTTATTCCCTTGCATCTTTAAATCAGGTAAAAAGTAAGACAGTCAACTTGGTCTACCCTAGATAGAAGTGGGCTGGGTGATCAAATAGTCTGATTAGGAATACAGCAGGTTTTGACATTCCTGTGATGAGTTATTTGGTGATATGTCAGAAAGTGGAAGCTGTATTACCTGGGAAAGTTTCCCCCCATTTTTGGCCATTTTTTTTTTTACACAGTCTGTTTTACACAGTCAGTTTTTAACACAGTCACCTTCCATGTTTGCCCAGCAATGGATATAATGTTGAGAAGCATAATATGTTTATGTTTCACATGCCAGTATCATCCCTTTCATGCAAAGTAATTGTGCTATACATTCTACCTTCCATGCTTTCTCTGTTGAAAACATTTCTGGCATAGGGTTGGAAGCATCCACACAGAAAGGAGGAACAACATAAGTGATACAACATTAAAAGAAAGCTTCAAAACATACATATCCAGGGGTAGCCGTGTTGGCTATGCAGCAAAATAAAACAAAAGCCAAAAGCCACAAAAGAGTGATACCCTTATTGGCCAACCAAACTTTCGAACCTCCATTGGCTTCTTCATTGGGCAAAATATGTAAAAAAAAAGATAGAGTCACAGTCCGACATTTTGTATCAGATATTGTTTCTGTCGCAGTTCTGTTGGTGTCGTAGTTCAGTTGGTTCTTCCAAACCAACTGGACTACAGCATAAACAACATCTGATACAAAATGTACGCCTGTAAATCTAACACTGTCACTTTTCTTCTGAATGATTTTTAAAATATCTTTTGTCTGATGAAGAAGCCAGTGGAGTTTCAAAAGTCTGTGTGATGTCTTTTTTTGTACTTTAGGTGGCTAATATCACTCTTTTGTAGACTTTGGATTTTGTTTTATTTTAAAAACATGCAGAATCATGCTAAGTCTATGTATCCATAGCTTCTCTCTCTGTGTGTGAAGTACTGATAGCTTCATTTGAAATTTTTGTTGCAGGCTTTGTTTAACACATACCTGAGATTTTCTAAAACTGAAAAAAGTGGTAGATGTTTTTTCATCTGTTTAACTGCCTACATACTTCCAAACCTGATATTATTTTATGTCTTATTCTACTTGAATATTTTAGTATAGGAAATAGTATACAGTAGAAATAATATTGTTTTTGCGTTGTGCCTTCAAGTTGTTTCCAACTTATGGTGACCCTGAGGTGAGCCTATCATGGTGTTTTCTGGGATTGAGAGTATGTGATACACCCAAGGCCACCCAGGGGGTTTCCACAGCTTAGCAGTGGATCAAACTCTGGTCCCCAGGGTTGTAGTTCAATACTCAAACCACTATACCATGCTGGGTCTCAGAAGAGATATATACACACAAACACACACACACACATTTTAATATATACATATTAAAAAAATCATTTTTGGAGTACTTCCTAAACCGCAGCTGAACGCTGCTTCTTGATAGATTTCTTGTCCTGTCAGTCTAAGCCTGTTGCCATTTCTGCATTACACTGTTATAGTGCTGTTATTCTACTTTCAACATCCTATGGAATCCTGGAGTTTGCAGTTTAGGAGGGGTATTTAAAATTCCCAGCCAAAAAGCTCTTTGGCCTCAGTAAACTACAAACCCCAGAATTCCACAGGATGTAGAAAGTAGAATAATAGCACTGCAACAGTGTAGTGCAAAAATGGCCTGAGTTTTGAATGTACCCTTGCTGTTTGCCTCATGTAACATACTTTGTAAGGCAGTCTTTATTCCAAAATAGCAGCATACGTATAACCCAGAGAAGAAGAAGGAATGGTGCTTGTATCATTATCAGGTTACTTATGAGGATGGGTTAAGAGAACTGAAATTCTGTAGCAGTGTTTTACAGATGTGTGCAACGAAAATAGTTCAATAGAGCCTTTTAATTATGACTCATTTCACTCTGGTTTTTATCAACAACAAGCATGGAAAGAGATGAGAACTGTTTGCAAATGTGTCAGTGACATTTAGTTAGATACTATTGCAGCATCCTCTCTCCCTCTGTACACTTTCCCATGAACATGGATTCACTTAGACATACATTAGTCCATAAGAGAGGAAACTATTATTCATGGCAGAAACACATCTTGGGGTGAAAAAAGGCAATAATGAATTGGTAGTATTTCCAAGCTTCACACCATAACATAAACCTGACTCAGCTTATAAGCCAAAAACATGATCAGTGAGAAGAACTAGGTTGATTTTGGACTCATCTCTTACCACCGTATATTGTTTTTTCAAACAGAATGAAATAATTAACAAATCTCACTGACCTACTTCTTCAAGCAACTTAAAACATAAGCTGGTAGCTCTTGGAATACAGCAGCAACAGTTCTGTGTTCTCTTGGCCACATCATTCTGATCTTTTCATCATGATGTTCACAGCAGGATGGAACAACTGCCTTTTGGGCAAATCTGGAAGGGAACAGAGATGGCAGCCACCCAAACATTCCTCCTTGGTTTTCAAGCCATTCATCTCTACTGAAGGTCAAAATTGTGTGGACCTTCTGTCTGATACTGAATCACTTCCGTATGACTGCTGCTCTCTTGGGAGGGTGGTAGGATGGAGAGAAAGTCCTCCCCTGAAGATCATAAGATTCAGGAAATCTAATATGGGGACAAATCAGCATTCAGATAGTCTGCACTTAAGCCATACAGGGTTTTAGAGGTCAAAATTAGCACATTAAATTGTACCCAGAAATGGACAAGTAGCCAGTGAAGTTGTTTCAGCAAGAAAGTTATATGCTTCCTACAGCCAGCCCCATTTGACAGTCTAGCTGTAACATTTTGAACCTGCTGAAGTTTCTAAAAAGTTTCTAGAGGCAGCCTCCCATAGAGCACATTACAGTAATCCAACCAGGATGTAGTCAAGGTATGTGTTACTGTGGCCAGATCTGGCTTCTCAAGAAATAGACACAGTTTTAACTGTACAAATGCTCTTCTGGCCACCACAGAAACCTGGTTATCCAGGTACAGGGATAAGTCCAAGAGTATGCTCAAATTATGAATGTCAGATTTCAGGGCGAATGTAACACTATCTCCAGCACAGGTTGGTTCCATATTTCCTGACTGACATTCTGACTGACAGACTGCATGTCTGTCTTGTCTGGATTAAGTTTCAATTTGTTTGCCCTCATCCAGTCCATTGCTCACATCAGACACTGGGTTTAGTACTCAGACAGCTTCCATGGGGTTAAATGGAAAGGAAAGATAGTGTTTGGTATCATCCACATATTGGTGACACTGAACTCCAGATCTCCAAACAACCTCTCCAGACACCCTAGTTTCATATATATATTAAACAATTTGGGGAACAATACAGAGCCCTGAGGGACCCCACAGGCCAGTGGCCAAGGTGCTGAACAAGACTCCCCAGGCATCATCTTCTGGATTTGCCTTTCCATGAAGGAACAGAGCAGTGCAAAACAAGTCCCATCTAGGAGGGTTGGCCCAGATACCACAGTCAATAGTATTGAAAGTTACTGAAGGTCCAGAAGAACCACCAGGGACATATTCCTTCTGTCTAATTCCCTGTGTAGATCATTCTCCAAAATGACTAGAGCTATCTCTGTTCCCTTGGCCACTCATCTGTTTAATCCAGGAACCTCTGGAATTGGGAAGCTACAATATCCTTCAGAACCTTGCCCAAAAAAGGGGATATTGGGGACAGGCTGATAATTGTCTAATTGTCAATTAGATAATTGCCTAATTGTCTAATTATCTAATAAGGTAAGATTCAGGGAAGGGTTTTGTTTGTTTTGTTTAAGGCCGAAACAGAAGAAAAGAAAAAGAAGGCCTAATAAAAGGCAGCTGATTTCCCTGAGGCTACTTCAGCCTATAGACTACATTCAGGACAAAACCTACATTGCCAACAAGATTCTTCATAGGAAATTCAGACTCATTGAAACCAGACTGGAAACTCTGTCTCTGGATCCAAGAATTATCTACCCATAGCATTTCCATATTTCTGAGATTGAGCACAGATATAGCATCCTTTCAGAGTGCTATGCACATGTATAATTCACAAATTTTTTTTCTGTAAAAACCTGTAATCAGATATCTGATTCACCAACACCATAGCACCATGATTTTTAACACATGTATGTTATTTAAAAAAATAGTATACATATATGTACTTTTTCAAACCTAGATTTCTAAGCAAAAAATCTACTGTTCTCCTGCTACTTCAGTATGCCTCTGAACATTAGTTGCTAGACAGAGAAGAAGCATGCTATTGCAAATGTGGGCAATTGCAAAGGAGGCAGTAACTGTTTCTGCAGAGTGAAGCTTTCTGGAGCAGTGATGGTGTTCCCCCAGAGGGAGGAGCATTCACCTCTCACTTGTGCTCCATTGCTTGATACAACCACTCACCCCATCTAATGGTGAAGCAGCTCTAGTGTTCTCATCTCAAAACAATCTACAAATTCAGTCATCCCTCCACATTCGCTAGGGTTGGGGCACAGGACCCCCATGAAAGTGGAAAAATTGTGAATAACTCTAAGCCATATTTAGCACATAAAAAAGTATGATCGCCATATTCAACCCACTATGAGGTATCAGGGTTCCTTCACAAGGCAGAAGTGGGTGGCTGGTGGGACTTACTGCCACCTCCACTGCTGCCCCACACCATTTTTAATAGGGACTTACAAGCCTTGTTCATAGTTTTTCAGTCTCACACGGCTTGCATTCCCTATTAAAAATGGCATAAGGAGGTAGAGGAGGTGACAGCAAATAATCCATGAATAAACAAATCTGCAAAAGTGAAACAAATGTGGATGACTGACTGTTCCTCCAAAATGAGCATAAAAGCTCAAAACAAAACAAAACAAAAACACAGTCTTCAGTGCTAGGATCATGTATCACAATCATGGATTGAAAACATTTCTAATGAAAAATGTAAACAATAACAGCCTGAAATTGTACATATCAGATCTGCCTTTTCGGTTCTAACGCTGGTACCTTTTTTTTGCAACCTCCACAAAAACACTGGAAATGTCCAACAGTTCATTTCCTTATGGTTTTATCATGTGTGCAAAGTATGAAGGAGTAGTGTAGCTTAGATGTAGGACTCAGTTTTGTTTATGATCTTTAAAATGTGTGAAGATGTTAGACTATCACTTTGTGAACATGAGTGTGCGATGCCTGGACTGATGAGGATCCAAATGACAGCTTTAAAAGTCATTTCCCTTCTATTTATGTTGGTTTTGAAAGAGAGCGGTTTTCTTTTGAAAACTTCAATTGTGTACTTGCATACTGAGAATGCCATTCAGCTAAGAAATAATTTTCTCACAGTTATTCTTTTCTTTCAGACTCAGACCCTTTATTGCAGAGAAATGTAAATGAAAGCCAGCTGAGGCCATGGCATATAAAGAAAGGAATCAGAGAAGTGGGCGGATAACAGAAAAGTGTCAGATAACTACAAGTCAATCGACATGGAGTGGTCTGCTCATCTCAGGGGCTGCAGCTATGTGAGGAAGTCTTTTCTGACTAAGTATATCCTTCATCTGAGGTGCCACTTTCCAAGTTCAGCTTGTGTAGGTGGAACATTTTTCATCCATGCTGTAACACAGATTGCTGGAAAGCAGCATCCTGTCTGGCCATGAACAAACTAGGTCAGACCTTGCTTTCTCTAAGTGACGGCATCACCGAGAATGCTTAGGTTTAGAAATGGACAAAATCAAATACATCTGATCATTTTTTATCTCAACGTTTCTCTACTCCAATGGATCTTAACTTTTTCTTTACGGGGACCCCTTTTAAATATATTTTGTTGCCACAGGTTTAACTCAAGATTTAAAAATCTAAAGTACCTCAAATATTTATTTAAAATTGCTCATCAAGATTCTGCAGATTGGGAGAGAAGGGAGAAATACATGAACACTTCCCTGAGAGAAGCTGGAGGGGGACAGAAGCCTTATCTCCTTCTTTTTATCACCAGTTTAAGGCTGGAGTGGATTGAACAGCAATGTGCGGACACAGCCAGTCAGCCAGCATTTGACCTTCTCTCTCTCTTCCCTCCCCTCTTTTCAAGTCTACTAGAAATACTCAACACCCCCCTTTTGCCTTCTTCACCAGGAGGAGAGTAGACCAAGAAAGGCAAAGGAGGGAGGGAGAGAAAAAGGTTGGGGGGAACGGAGTGAAGGCAAGAAAAAAAGAAAAATTGAAGCAACCCCTCTATAAAGACCCTAGGTGCGCCTTCTCATTTCCATTCATAAGCGTGTGGCTTCTCATATGAATCAAATGACAGCTTATTTTTGCCAGCAGTGATCAGTCACTCTAGGTTCCAGTGTCTTGCCTGGGGGTGACACCTGCTGCAGCAGCACCCCCTCTTTTCATTTGGACCCATTTTGAGTGGGATCCTTTACACAGCACTGTGGCCAGCTCTGGAAAAGGATATCACTCCCGAAACTACACATCCCAGGATTGCACAGAGTGTTGCCATGGCACATGAAGTCGAATCATAGTGTTGTAACTGTGATGTATGAAAGGGCCCCAGGTTTTTAGGGGAGCAGTGATTCTGATGGAAGTACTGAGGTCTGGTAGAAATATACCATTGGATTCTGAGTATACTTTGTAATATTTAGGAAAATGTAAACACTCACTTTCTCGCCTCTAGGATCACTTTGCAGGCCACATACCTTGCTCTGATTACTAAGCGATTGGACTGACTTCATCTTCTAAGTGTAGTATTTTTTCATTTTGGTGTATCATCATGCTATATGATTTCAAAGCAAAAGGTGATGTTTATGTATGTGAAAGGGAATTGTTCTGTATGACCAAAAATTTGAAACATGTTCTGAACATTTTTTTAAAGGTCACAATATAGCTAAGAGATGTTAGTATGTGAAATGGTGGTACATGCTGCTGCCACATGCATTCCCAGGAATATGTGCTAAAGACAAAATTTCTACTCAAGATTTGATCTCCGTTATATCTAGCTGAAAATGTAGTTGCTCATAAAACCTGGTGAAATAAGAATAGAAACTGGGGTCATCTAATAAAACTGTATAAAAGGAGATTTCAAATATATAAAAGAAAGTTACACAGCATATTAATGATGGAATTTGGCTAAGGGCCAGCAACACAGACAACTTTAAAAGAGGAATAGACAAATTAATGGAGGATAAGGCTATATTACAAACTGGCTGTGTGCTACCATTCAGTAACAGAGGTGCCAAAACTTTTCAAGTTCCTGGTGAAGAAAAATGGGAGATGGCTGCTATGTTCAAATGCTCATGTCCTACTTGTGGCTTCCCATAGCTGTCTCTAAGCTATCCTGGGAAACAGAATGCTGGAAACAATCTAGCACTATTCTTCTAATGATCTAGAAACCCAGAGAAGAAAGCTGAACCCTGACAAATAATGACATTCACAACAGACAGTAGCACAGTTTTAATGAGGTGTCCAAAAAAGGCAAACAAGGAGAAAACATATACAGTGAAGTTCCAGAGACAGGTATTAGGACATAGGGATCACCCTTGGTTAATAAGAATGTCCTGTTACGAACTCTGGGCTTAATTTCACAGAAGCTGACTCTTCCATTCCAAACCCAAAGACCTGACAATGTGGTGAGATTTCTTTCACTTAGGCCCTTTTCGCATGGCATTTGCCATGCAAAGGGCGTCTGGAGCACCACACGATTGTGAGGAGCGATCTACACGATGCACTCACAATCGCGCGATGCTCCAGGGTAGGGCAGGCATTGCTCATGTACTTTTTCATTTTTGGCTTTCAGCCAAAAATGGTGTGTGATCGCGCATTGCTCCAGGGCACCGTGTGCACTTGCCATGTGTGCGGAGCCTCCAGAGCCATGGCAGTTGCGCTTCCTGCCCCAGCACAGCCTGGGAAACTCCCAGGCTGCGCTGCGGAAGGAAGAGGCAGAGCTCTCGCGCTGCCTGCTCGGGCTGCCTTCTTGTGCGGAGCTGCAGCAGCGGGGACGCAAGAACCTCTTGGTAGAGGCTGCTCGCGCAATCCCCATGCCCCAGCTCCAAAAAAGGTAAGCTGCGGAAAGGGCCTTAGTGATTTGTTCCTTTTCTCTGAAACTGATACAGATTGAAGTGTATGTAATAATAGAACCAATATGGTATAGTGGTTTGAGTACTAGAGACCAAGTTTTGAATCCTTGCTTGGAAACCCAATGAATGACATTGGGCAAGTCACACTATCTCAGCATCAGAGGAAGGCAATGGCAATCCCCCTCTAAATAAATCTTGCCAAGAAAACTCTTGCCAAGGGGTGACCTTAGGGTTGCCGTTAAGTCAGACATGACTTTGAAAGGACACAACAACAACCAATAGATACCATAAAACTGTTAGTGGTGAGAAATCCACTGTTTTGAAAGCAGAAAATAACTCATTATTTTATTGGTAGAATGAATATATTCAGCAAATGTCTGAGAACAACCCTAAAGTAGTACTTTGTAAATTTGTCTTGTACTCTTTTCATTTTAAGACAATACTTATAGCCAAATGTAGTAGAATCACTTACAGATGGACAGTGAAAGATTTAAGCTTTTTACCATTCTTTTGGAAAAAGAAAAAGTCTGTGATGCAAGATCCCTGCTAAAGCAATACAAAACACAAGAAGTGAATTCAAAGAAAGGTCCTATTTAAAATGCTATACAACCAATTCATACTTCCTCAGCCTTACTGTTTACCAGAGTATAAAGAACATCTGGCTTGGCAAGGACCTACCACTTTGGACCGGGAGCAGGGGGTGTCACAGAACTAGTCTGGGTTTTACTTCTGCTCTCCTTTTCCTGTATCTACCCCAAGCTGAACAAGAATTCTGTCAGTGGCAGAACAGGCAGAGCTCCTGTTCATCTCAGACCACCTGAAGTAGAACCAGTGGCAATATCTCAAGTGTATTTGTCACTCCTACAATGGTAGATAGCAGTGAACCTATGACTTGGCTCATATATGGCATAGACTTTTAGGTTGACCACATGGAAAACTATGAGTCTTTGGGCTTGCTTGCACAATTTTCCCTATCATGTGCTCAGTGAGGAACAGGTCATATATTGAGATATAAGTCTTTACATGAGAATATGTCTGGGTGTGTAGGCTCCCTCTGTTACCCTGTGAATTGGGGGTCCCGGGAGGGGCACCCAAATATCCAAACAAACACAACCAAGGTGAGGAAATTAGCTGGAGCACTCTCTTGACTAACGAGAAGCAGGGTAACGTAGAAGGGATCTTTTACCCTATGTCTACAGCGTCAGGTCAGTGAGTAGGCAAACAGTTCAAATAACAATTAAGATTTATTAGACAATTATTAAGAAAAACACGAACACACTCCTAACTACAAAAGGAAAATAGAGTTCAAGGGGAATGCGTGATACGCCACCTTTCCTGCAGTCCTGGGGAAACCGATTGTAGAAGAGGAAACCCGGCGTGGCGGCTGAGGGGAATTTGCTGAACCGAGCAGCAGCAAGGCAGAGTAGAAGTCTAAGCGATCTGGCGAGAGTTCCAAAGAGCTCTCGGAACTGGGGGGATTTATCAGGGAAAGAACGACCGTAGGCTAGTCTGGTCTTGGGCAAAAACAATAAGTTTTGGGTTGGAGACAATGCCTCCGAAAGGTCAGAATTTACATGACTGAGTTATGTTCCAAATTGACAATAATATGGCTGGTATGTAGATGCGGCTGGCTTGGCAGTTAAGCACTTAGTTCGTCAGGGTGCCCTCTCAGGGCAGAGGGTCTCTTTGTTTATTGCGCATTGGTAATGAAGGTGTTTGTTTCGGGAGGTCCCCTAAAGCAGATCTGGCTATCTCTGGCTTGCTTTGGTGGAAGCAGCAAATAGTAGCCATGCCTAGCTTCACGCTTGTTCGGTGGCCTCACAAACACTTGGCTGGTGGCAGAGTAGGGCCAAACTGTGATATCAAAATGATATCTTTGGTTCACCAAAGGCCAGGCCAGTACACGGTGGTAACACTCCTCCTCTTCTAGAATTGTATTATTCCATAATCTTACATTACACACTCATACACACACACATCTCAGGAAACTCACCATGGTATAGTGGTTTGAGCACTGGACAATGGTTCTGGAGACCCAGGTTTAAATCCCCACTCAGTCTTGGAAATTGCCAAGAAAACTTCATAATAGGTTCACTTTCAAGTTGTCATAATGACTTGAAGGCACACAACAGCAATAGATAGATAGATAGATAGATAGATAGATAGATAGATAGATAGATAGATAGATAGATAGATAGATAGAATTAACTCCATGTGATTCTTTCAGTCTGTTCCTAGAACTTCAGGGAAATATATTCCCCACTCAATCTTGCCTGCCTCAGATTATTAAGAGAGATTATCAAGTTATTGAATAGCCAATGAGGGAAAACCTTAGTACTTGATAAAGCTTTGTAAAACTTGTCCAAAGAAAAAGTCAAGCCACATTTTAATCAATGCAGACACTCATAATAAATGTAGAAACCTTACCACCTGTATTTGTGGTACAGTCATTTGAATCTTTTGCCCTTTCCACACCTTAGCTTCTTCCATCACTGGGGTGCGGGGATCACACGAGCAGCCTCCAGTGAGAGGCTCTCGCGTCCAGGGTCCTTCAGCTCTGCACGAGCTGCCTGCTCATGCAAGAGCCCCATCTCTTCCTTCTGCTGGGGCAGGAAGTGTGACCGGTGTGGCTCTGGAGGCTCCGCACGCCAGGTAAGTGTGTGTGGGACCCAGGAGCAATGCACGATTGTGCACCATTTTTGGCTTCTAGCTGAAAATGAAAAGGTGTGCGATCGGCGCCTGCCCTACCCTGGAGCGTCACATGATTGTGAGTGCATCATGCAGATCTCTCCTCACAATCGTGTGACACTCCACATGCCCTTTCGCATGAAAAATGCCGTGCGAAAAGGGTCTTTGACTCAGGGTCAAATTACTGCTCAGTCATGAAACCCACTGGATTGTTTTGGACAAGTCATACTCTCTCATCCTTAAAGAATGGTAATGACAAGCCTCACCAGAATAATTCTTGCAAGAAAACCTTATGACAGGATTGCACAAGTTGGAGTTGAAGGCACATAGCCACAGCAAAAGCAACAATAGATTGATTCTTGCCCAGAGGTGAAATGACAAAAAACAAAACAACCCTTTGGCACTTTCAGTTAAATGGCATTACTCTAGTCTTATGGTAACAATGTAATATAGGCCACTGTGTTTAGATATGGAGCAGAATAAAGACATTACCAAGTTCATTTTGTAACTGCTACCAAGTTAGTTCTATGTATGATTAATAAGTTCTTAAGAAAACTCCCAGCAAACAAGACATAAAAGGTTATTTACATAAGTGACTCTATGGGTTAGTATGAATCCATATGAACCTCACATGGTCTCTTTCAGATATTTTTGAGACTGAATGTGTTATGAATTATTTGCTGATTTCTAATCAGAAGCAGACACACGGGATAAATAATACATTGGATGGCATACAAAAGGAAAATGTATAAGCTATTAACTTAAAGTGTCCAAAATGAAAAACACATCTATGTGGTATTTGTCTTAAATAAAAACCTGATTAAATGGAAGAAGCACCAAGCAGGCATCACATATGGATATATGCAGGCAATCCATTTGTTTACAAATCCAATGAAAAGTGTCAAAAGTATTTCCCCCAAGGAACCCAGGTTGAATGTTTACATTGTGTATTTGATAAAAGCAGTTCAGGTATTGATTCTGTTTTATTTATTTTTTTCTGGATAAACTGATAAATGGGTAATTTGCATATGAATGTAGAGAATGAAAACAATGTTTGGCCTTAATGCACTCCATGCCTTGGATTCTCTAATCAGACCCAAGAAAAATGTTTTGTGTTTTCTTAGTCTACTGAATGTGATTCAGAAATTGTCATTTACATTTAGGCAAACTGAAGATTCCTGGCATCTAATATTAAACAGATCTTTGTAAACTATAAATGTGGATGTTCACTTGGAAATATCTAATGCTTATCCCATGTCATGCCTTTTCAAGATGACCTTCTCTCAGTTCCTCAGTTGACATTTTTGTTCCTCCTTCTCATTGTAAGAGTAAAAGCCACTATTCCTTTCCATAAATAGCCAGTTTTTATTATGCTCAGTAGCACGATATGTATATGAACTTTTTCTGTTTCTGTAAAAATCAGTGGATTTTCCAGCCAAGCCAAGACTACAAGGCCAATATTTTTTTACTCATTCATATTTATGACGATAAAGGTTATTATGGGTATATTGCAAATTTTAACATTTTTCTAAGTGTCTCAGATCCTTTACTGTTCCAGATGTTTTGTACTTCACCCCCAGAAGCCCCACTAAGCATGGTCATAATTCCTTACCATTGGTCACATTAGCCACACTTTCTGGGAGATGAAGTCTAACCCTTCTGAAGGGCCTAAAGTGATTCTTCCCTAGAATAGGCCAACATCAGGGCAGAGACTGCAAAGAGTGAAGGTACCACAAGGTGCATGTACCTAAGAAAGAGAGAAAGGCAGAGAGGGAAAGAGGAAGAAACTGAAAATCAGAACAATCTCAGTTCTTCCTTTCTCATGTGATTGATGACAGGAACTGATGAAGGGGAGAGTGGGGCCTTGCGTGCTGATGCTGTCGTCCCTTCATCATTAATACAAATCTCTGTAAATAGAACCTACACAAACAGACCTCAGTCTTGGGCTGCTGAAATTGATGGACTTAGCTGAAATGGACAAATCAACATCCTTGCTCAGAGAAAAATCACTGGTGAAATTTTTGCAAGCCTGGGAACATTTAATCAACTTTTTGCAAGGAAAAAAGAATAACATATTAACTTTAGGTTTTGAAAATTAGTAGATGTGATAAAGCAGCAGAAGTATATGAATTATAATCAGAGAAATTACTTTATATAGTTATGTATAATCATTGCTAGGAAAGCTGGAAGTCAAATGTAAATTTCCTTTATCGCGTTCTTTAAAATTCTTGGTTTTTTCTTTACTATTTTTCTTCTTTTCTGGTTCTTCCTTATTTGTATATCTTTTGACTTTTATTGTATTGGAAAATGTTTAATAAAATATAAAGATGGGCAAACAGCTTCAGTCTTGATGCTGCAGCCAGCATGGTCAGGGCTGTACCTTATGGCAGCAGGAGTTCACATGCCTACAGCAGGCCCTTTACCCCTTAACACATCAAGAGGGGTGCAGTGGATAAGACTGCAGTGTATAGTCTCATTCCCTCCTTCACATGATGCTCAATTGTGGAAGTGAAATAACTGCAAGAGGGAGAAAGGGAGAGAGAGAGAGAGAGAGAGATACAGAGAGTATATTGATGGATCATTATTTGGATATGGGGGAACTGTACTTCCTCATTAGATGGTGAGATCCTTTCCCTGCCTGACCATTGACTTCTCTAAAAAGAGAAAGATGAGAAAGGACGTAGAAGGAGGAGAGAGAGGGACATCTAGGCATTTTTAACTAAAGTTAGCTGGACCTGAGAATGTGCTTACCTGCAATTCCTTCTTCTATTCTGTGAAACTTGGATCACAGAAAGGTACCAAGTAAGGAAAACTGGGAATGCAGCCTGCTGGAAAGAGGGAGTACAGATGTAGACTGCCAGATGTAGGCTGCCTCGTCTTCTTCTATGAGTACCTTTTTTGTAAATTTGTAAATAAAGCAAATCCTTTTTTGCAGCTCTCTCTCATCCAAAGGAATCCATCTCTGCTTTTCATTTTGCTTCTGGAACTTCTTGCCAAATCAGAGACTTTATGACAGTACATTGGCCATTGTTGGTGGCAAATGGTGTGAAGACTATAGTTTTTGTAGCTCTTCTTTAAGATTTAAGTATCTGATTCCTCTGAAGGTACACACTGCAGCTACCTTGGTGTAAGTTTACAAAATGGTACCTCACATTCATCATCTTGATTAAGTATCATGGCAGAAGAAAACTATATATAACTAAAACCAACTAACATTTGTTCAAGGAGAATGTTACAAAAAGCACTTATTTATTTTTTCTTTATCTGAAAAATGGCAGAACTTGGAAAAGTTACCTTTTTCAAGTAAGATTTCCAAAATTCCACAATCAGAAGGGTCACGTTTTGAAAAAGGCTAGTACTTTAAAGAACAAGAGTTGTTCAGATGACAAGAGTTGTTCAGATGAGTTTTAGACTGCTACAATCACTGGTCATTTCTGCACTACACAGTTATAGTGCCATTATTCCACTTTCAACATCCTATGGAATCCTGGGGTTTGCAGTTTAGGGAACAGCCTTTAGAATTCTGAGCCAGAGAGCTCTTGGGCCTCAGTAAACTACAAACCTCAGAATTCCACAGGATGTTAAAAGTGGAATAATAGCACTATAATAGTATAGTGCGGAAATGGCCACTGTATATGTTCTTCAAATTCTGGCATGTGATGGTTAGAACAAAGAGAATGGATTTTATTTATGAGGAATTTGGAAAGATAAGCTGCCAGTTTTCCTTCCTTCTACTCCTAGGCCAGTCAGTCAGACATAACTATTTGTCTTAGATGAAGCACATGCATAATATTTTACTAGGCCCAAAGAAATACAATTACAATCAATTTGGATATTCTTGAGAAGATGGCTGCAGGTCTGAAGTTGTAGTGCTTTCTCCAGCTTTCTTGTCAAAGTTATCTAATTCATGTATCAGTTCCCACTCCATCCTGGCCCCATCTATTTGGTTTAGCAACTGCATTGCCACTGGTTGTCTTGAAGAAAGGTATATGTGGGTTCTTTCATTCTTAAGAACAGCAAACTGAGGTGTCCACACCATAAATGAAGTCATCTCAATTGGGAAAGAAATGTTTATGCTCTGTGTACTCTCTAAACCATTATGTCAATGCAATATGGGAAGAAATACCTCCTCACATTTTTTTTAAATTACTTGAAAGAACTAAATTTTATCAAGAAAATAATTCTCCTAGACTGCTTTGCAGACTTTTCTTCTATTATTGGTGAATTAAGAAAGAAGAATCAGAATAATAGAGAATACTAATTTTGGATCGGGCACCCCACAGATCTGGAAGTTTTTGCCTTTAGCAAATCAGGACTCTGATCTTGCTTCAGTATCAATATGTGTTCAATGGTTTACATGCCTTGGGTCATTCATAATGAGAAAGCTCTACAAATTTAACAATTAAAACACCTGGGAATATATATTTTTGATTAATCTAAGTAACTCTCTCAGTGGATTGGTTTTATAGGCTATGATTAAGAATACTTTTGTTAAAAAAACTATTTTTTTTTAAACTTAGATTTTTCTTTCTTCATCAAGTATATTTTCCTGCTTTTTTCCAATAAAATCCTCATGTCTCCAACACTGTGAAGGGCATGTACCATTTGTCAAAGTTGCACTTGTTTGCCAGATGTTGAGAGGCTGAGAGTCTCTACTTGACAGTCCTGAACATTTGGGACTTTTCAGACCCAGGAACACACTGAGAACAAGTGAACTCATATCAAAAATAAATGCCGATATTGGGATGCAGCTCAGAATGAGGGACATCTGAGATAGTTTTCATTAAGCATGGCCTGACCGAGAGCTTTGAATAAACTAAAAGTTCTGTGGCAACTTATGGCAAACCTATGAATATAAGATCTCCCAGAGATCCTGTCATTAACAGCTCTGTTCAAGCCTTGCAAGCTCAGGGATATTGTTTCTGTGATTGGATTAATCCATCTATAGTGAGGTTTTCCTCTTTTCCTAGAGCTTTCTAATTTACCAAGCATTATTGTCCATTCCAATAGGTCATGTCATCACACCATGTGTCCAAAGTATGACACTTTGGCTTCTAGTGAGGGATTAGGCTTGATTTGTTTCAGGGCTCATTTACCTTTTGGCAGTCCATGGTATGCATAGAATTCCTTTCCATCACAGGTTTCAAATTAGTTGATTTTTCTTCCCATCAGCTTTTCTCAGTATCCAGCTTTCACAGCCACACACAGAAAATGGAAATACTATGGCACTGATGAGTCTGAGGCCATTTTCCCTCAAAACAGTTATAGCACTATTATTCGACTTTCAACATCCTGTAGAATTCTGGAGTTTGTAGTTTACTGAGGCCAAAGAATTCTCTGGCTGAGAATTTTCAATTCCCTTCCTTAAACTGCAAACCCCAGGATTCTGTAGCATGTTGAAAGCAGAAAAATAACACTATAAGAGCACTACAACAATATATTGTGGAAATGGCCTTACTTGGATTTTTAATGATATATCTTTACACTTGAGAATCTTACCTAGTTTTTTTGTAGCTACCCTTCCAAGTTTTAGTCTTTTTCTGGTTTCTTGACAACAGTCATTTTGATATGTGACCCATCAGTTTTACAAAGGACTTGCTTCTAGTGGAAATTAAAATTGGGGCTGAGGATAGGAAAACTATAGCTACCTATGCAGAATTTGGAAAAACTGTCTTTTCTTTTTCTTTTTTGGCCACATTGGCTGGGGAGGGATTATGAGATTTGTAAATGAAAAAGTAGAATTTCTGAGTTCTGTTTTTTGTGGGGACTTGCTTTCCTTGGCTATTGGGACTGTCATGAAGTGTTTGCACTTTAAAATTTACAGCTATTCAACTGAAGCTGAATAATGGATATATCTGGAAGGAGGCAGACTGTTTTTCAACTAGGTTCAAAGAGAAAAAAATAATTTGAGATAATTTATTCTGAAGAAGCAGATATATAGTGCCTATCAGACAGTACGGGTGTAATATGTCTGGTGGTTATGTTTCCACTGGTTGAAATTTCTAGACAGTTTTTAAGGACAGCTGCAGAGTGAATGTGTGGCAACAATCAATACTGGAGATTACTATAACTTGATTGACTGCAGTAGAGGCCAACATTTCCAGGAATGTAGAAATCAGAAGAATTATCCTGTTTCTGTAAAATGCCAAGAGTTCTGGAGAAAGGATGGCGACAGGGTCTAGTTCTTTGACAAGCAACTTGCAGTGAAACAGCTTTAATATACAAACCAACAGCAAGTGTGAAATTAGGTCTTGATTTTCTCAGTATTGAGAGGACCCAGCCTGTCTTTTGAATTGTTTTCAAGATTAAATGAAATCCTATTCAAGACCACTAAGAGAAAGTTGTTTTCCTACTTGCATTTTAAAAGGAATACAGATAATTTTGGATCACACTGGAGAAATAGTCTCCTGACATTGACTGCCAAATGAATACCTGGGGTGAACAGACAGAAGTGTAAAGAAAGAAGAGAAACAAACCAGTTTTGGCTTCTCATTGGAGACATTTTGGCTGAACTTGCACAGATTTCTTCTCCATTTTTTAGCACTGTGGCTAGAATATTATCTAGTTATTTAGTTAGACTATTCTATTCACTGGAATGTTATCTATCTTATATTATTCTTAGTTGTCAAATGAGGAAAATATACATACACTTTTCAAAGCAATGTTCTGCAATTCCCTTTGCCCTGAAAAATGGAGAAGAGAATCCAAGTTCTGAGATTCAGGGCCAGGTCTGGAATCTGGCAACCCAGCTTTAGGAAACTGAACTCTTGTGGCTTATGTTATTTGAAGTACTACTGGCTGTCAAAAAAGTGGCATCCTAGTTCTCCATGCTTCTTATTACATCATCAACTTGAGGTAAAAATAAGGGCCATTTGGGACAAATCACACAACTGGAACTGATATTCCATAACTTCTAGTCGCACCAAGAATGTTGTTAAAGTCCAGCAGTGGTGGATTTCAATCAGTAGTCCATACTGTAACAGATAAAGTCCAGCAGCCACTTTCAGCACTCAGTTTTGGGTGGTATGACAGGACAACACACCTTCATTTATTTATTTTGCTCTTATATCAGTGGATCATAACCTTTTGGGTGATTCATGGACTCTTTGAGAGTATAATGAAAACATGGACCACTTTCCTCTTACCATCTGAAGACAATGACAATTGTGCATAATATGACCACATACAGTGGCATGCCATGACAACTAGTACTTGTTTAGAATAAAGCAGTGTCTTAATAATAATAACATAATTGGACATTTAAAAAAGGACTTTTCCCACCAAAATTTTTTCAGAGTAACAAGAAATAAACAATAAAAACAATAACTACCACAATCATTGTTTTCACCCAGTCCATTGACTCATGAAGCCATCTGTAGGCAACATATTAACAGTCCCTTTATTACAGTATTTTAACTGCTGGAAACAAAGGGCTTACGGGATTTTTCTGCCTCACGTACCAGAACAAACCGTATGCCTTTGGAACATATGCACTTGGATTTGGATGAGCTGGGAGAGGGACTGTCATTTGCTACTCTGACTTAGGCTTGAAAATATCTTTGTATGGCTCTGCTGATCATGTCTATCTCCTTGGTATTAGTCACAAACATATGAAGACATGAAGCAGCTTACCCAAGTCAAGCTATTACCTGGCAGTGAAGGATGGTGCTGAGTGCAGAACGCCACAAGTATTCATTAAGAACACACTCGAATGGATAAACCACAGCACTTATTCAACTGTTGAGGAAATATTATGTCATTTCTTGACAAGGTGAATCCACAGTATCTTTCCTTTTCTTGAGTGGTTCCTTTATCCCTTTTACCATTTGCTGAATGAAACCATCTATCAGTGCTGTTGCCAAAGTGAATCCCAGTGCTGAACACTGATTTATACCAGAACCCCAAAGCTCAAGTAGTGTTGTGCTTTTTATCCAGAATTTTGTCATATCCTGTTTTGCATAGCTCATATAAGTGTATTTTCCACAGAGGGAGGGTATGGCTGGTGTTTGATCATCACATAACCAAACTAACTGAAGAAAAACAGACCAAAATTTTTCCCCACCATGTTTGATTCATTAGGCATTTCTGTACACAAGTAAATGCAAACCTGAAGGACTTCAGAACAAAATTTTGTATATTTGTATTTTACAAAAGTGTGGAATTGAATCCGTATCTAAATTTCATATCCCAGTCTGATTCTGTATGGGGTTAAAAAAAAGAGTGAGATTGAAAGAGTGTGGGGTTTTTTATACTTAAAAGTTTCAAAGTTAGAGTGAGATGTGTGGTTTCAAACAAAAGATAAACTATTAGAATCATAAAACCATAAAATCATAGATCTGGAAGAGACCACAAAGGTCACTGAGTCCTTACCATGCAGAAATACATAATCAAAGCACTCCTGACAGATGACCATTCAGGATCTGTTTAAAAACTTCTCAATAAGAAAACTGCAGCAAACTCTGAGGCAGTGTATTCCACTGTCAAACAGCACTTACCACCAGGAAGTTCTTCCTAACGTCTCTTTTCCTGCAGATTGAACCCATTGCTTCATGTCCTAATCTCTGGAGCAGCAGAAAATAAGCTTGCTCCAAATGACATCCCTTCAGACATTTAAGCATGGTTATCATGGCACTTCTCTTCTCAAGACTAAATATACCCAGCTCCCTAAGTATCTCCTCATAAGGCATTGTACTGAATGTTATACTCCTATACTTCTAGAATTGCATTGGCCTTTTTAAGCTGCCACACCACACTGTTGTTCAGCTTGTGGTCTGCTAAGATTCCTCAATCTCTTTCATTTGTACTGTGGTCAATCCAGGTGTCCATATGCATTTCATTTTTTCTGCTTAAATGTTGTATCTAGGGATGGGCCAACCGAATCCTTGAATCCTCAGCAAGGACTTGAGATTTGCGAATCCAAATCCCTGTGCAAAAATAGGCAAACCAAATCTTTCAAATCCAGCAACCAAAAAATAGGGTTTTTTTTAAAAAAAGTTCTGTTTAAAAAAGGTTTGAAAAAGTTTAATTTTTTTTAAAAAAGTTGCTTTTTAAGCCCTTTTTAAAAAAAGGAATTGAAAGATTTGATGTTCCTGAGGTTTGTGGATTCCCAGAATCTTCCAGGGATTCAGATCCAGATTTAGATTTGGAAAATTCTGGATTTGTCCTATCTCCAGTTGTAGCTTATACTTCCCCTTGTTGAAATTTCTTTTGTTAGTTTTGGCCCACCTATCCAATCTGTTAAGGTCATTTTGAATTATGAAACTGTCCTCTGGGGTACTAGCTACCTCTACAAATCTGGTGTCATCTGAAAAATTGATAACTATGCCCTCTATTCCATCACTCAAGCCATTTATAAAGATGTTGTAGAACACTGGGCCCAGGACAGAATTCTGTAGCACCCACTAGTCACTTCCCTCTAGGATGAAGATGAGCCACTGGTGACCACCCTTTGGGTTCGACAGCTCAAGCGATTGCAAATTCACCTACCAGCAGCATTGTATAGCCCACATTTTACTATCTTGTTTGCAAAAATATCATGGAGAACCTTGTCAAAAGCCTTACTAAAATTAAGATACACTACAACCACAGCATTCATCTAGTAATTCTATTAAAAAAGAGAAATAAGATTAGCCTGGCATTGCCTGCTTTTGAGAATCTCATATTGACTTTCAGTGATTGCAGCATTTCTTTTCAAAGTGCTTGCAGACTGTCTGGATAATGATCTGCTCTGGAATCTTTCCTGGTGTTGATGTCAGGTTGATTGGGTGGTAATGGTTTGGGTCCTTTTTTTCCCTCCCTTTTTGAAGATGGAGACAAAATTTGCCCTCCTCCAGACTGCTGGGATTTCTCCTATTCTCCAGAAATTCCCAAAGATTATTGCCCTTGGTTCTGAGATTACTTCTGCCAGTTCCTTTAATACCCTTGCAGTCTATCTGGCTCTGGAGACCTAAATTCTTTTAGAGCAGTCAGGTATTCCTGTACTACCCCTTTGCCTATACTGTGCTGCATTTCTCCTACCACATTATCTGCTCCACTTTCCCTGGCTTGACTGTTGTTTTCCTTTTGGGAGAAGACTGAGAACTGAGGAAAAGAAGGTGTTTAGTAGTTCTGCCATTTCTCTGTGCCCTTTTAGCATTTCACCTTCTTTTCCATGCAATGGCTGTACCATTTCCTTGTTCTTCCTTTAACTACAAATGTAAACACGCACAAAAAGAACCCTTTTTATTGTTTTTAACCATCACTAACAACCCTAAGGTCATTCTACACTTTAGTTTTTTTGACTTTCTCCCAACACATGCTGGCTATTCATTTGAATTCCTCTTCATCAATTTCCCCCTTTTCTTTTCTTGCACATATTACATTTAAGTCTTAGCCCAGTTGAAAGTTTTTTAGACATCTGCTTCACATTCTTTAGACACTTCCCATTTTTCCTCTTCATTGGAACTGTTTGAAACTGTGCTTCACTTTTAATAAACTCCCATCCACAAGAAACTCCCTTCTCTTTTAGTATTCCTGACCATGAGATTGCACCCAGCATTTCTCTCTGTTTACTGAAATCAGCTTTCTTAAAGTCTAGAATGTGTGTCTGACTTTGCTTGGCTTCCTCTTTCTCCTATACGGCAAACTCCAGCACAATATGGTCACTTCCACCTAAGGTTCCCACCACTTCCACACTGTTTACCAGGCCATCAATGTTGATTAGGATCAAATCTAAAATAGGTGATCCTCTTGATGTCTCTTCCACCTTCTGGGCAATGAAGTGGTTTTCAAGACAAGTGAGAAATTTGATGCAGCTTATGTTCTTGGCAGAGTTTGACTTTCAACAAATATCATGATAGTTGAAATCTCTCCTTACATCTATCTTTTCTAAATGTTTCACCATCTGTTCCAGGAAGGCACCTCCAAGTCCCCAGTCGAGTGTGGAGGTCTATAGCAGACCTGCAGAATAACATCATTGTTGTTTCCCTCCCCTTAATTTTTAACCAGATGTGCTAAACCTGGCTTCCAAGATTTAAGTCATGGATCTCTTCAAAGGTGTAAGCATCCTTGACGTATAAGACTCCTCCCCCTTTTCCTTTCCTGTTTGGTCTTTTTCTCTGAAATTAGTTATACCCCTCTATTACTACATTCCAGTAATAAGATTCATTCTTCCAGATTTCAGTAATGCCTATTAATTTGTTTTTCTGTGTTAAGAGTTCGAGTTCATCTTGATTATTTCACATGCTCTGCACATTAGTGTACATCTAAGACCATGGGTCATTCTATCTAGCTGCTTCTTCAACGTTTTTTAACCTCCCATTGCTGGGTTCTTGTACTATCTGCCCAGTTCTCTTCCTGTAATATTTCTACTATTATCTCCAGCACTTGATAAACTCCTGCCCTCAAGAATGCTGTCCCTCTCCCCCACATATTTCAGTTAAAAGCCTCCTGGTCAGACTTGAAAAACTCTTAGCAAAACAATCTTGTCTACAGCCATGAGGTGCAACTCATCACTTGCCAAAAGTCCATCTTGAAACCACAGACTATGGTCCAAGAAGACAAATAATTCCCAGCAGCACCATCTGCTGAATCAGTTGTTCACCTCCACCATTCTTTTCTTCTTTCCTAGCCCATGTCCTTCAACTGGGAGGAGACACAAAATGACATCCTGTGCATCTACGTCCTTCAGCTTCCTACCCAGGGCCTTGTAACCCCTTGTGGTATCCTGAAGGCTATGACTTGCAGTGTTACTGGTTCCCACATGGACTAAAAGGAAGGGGTAATGGTCAGTGGGTTTGATGAGTCTCAGCAGCCTTTCTGTTACATCATGGATTTTTGCCCCAGGGAGACAACACACCTTTCAAGACATCCTGTCAGCCATTGCTTCTATTACCCTCAATAAGGAGTCCTCTACCACCAACATACATCTCCTTTGGGCACAGGCAGGAGCTGAATTTTCCAAGGTCATCAGCATGTTCTCTGGATACTATTATTCTTGTTGCCATTCTTCGTCATCACTGATAAGTGAGAGAACTTTGTATTGGTTCTGTAGCTCCAGACTCACAGAAGGATCCCGTGTCTTTCTATTTCTTTGTGTCTTATTCCTCCAAATGTCTACTTCCCATGTTTCAGAACTGACTTCCGCCTCAGAGATATCCCGTGTCGTCCTTATCAAAGACAGTCTGCTCTCTTTGTCCAAGAAACTTTCATGCTTCCTAATATACTGAAGAGTATTTTTTTTTTTAAAAAAAATGCAGCAGCAATTTATAGGAGCCTGACAGTTTGTCAATGTTGTCATCCAGAGAAACTTTCTGCAGAATAAGTATTTTTAATCAAAAGATTGCCATTTTCCTTTGGTGAGGGAAATATTACAGTTCTCCTTTGCAAGTTCTTACTATGCTTTGGTTTGTTCTTCTGAGAGATAATGTTTTGAAAACAGCAGTAGTCTGGGAAATGGATTTACTCTGTCTAGTTTTGCTCTAGTTCTCTTCTGTGAGAAAAGTAATTACTAGAAGCTACCCTTAGTATGTCATTTAGTTTGTCTTTAAGTCTTTCTTTTCTCTTTCTGTTAATGTGCCTCTTCTCACTTTTTTGGCCTAGTATTAAGCCACATTTCTATCATATTCCCACATTTAAACACATTTTTATGCTTTAGTACCTTTTAAGCATGAAAAGAAGTAGCAAAACAAGGAAAAACATTATCAGGGCTATTGCCTAGCAGCTTCAGAGTCAGTAGTCAAGAATGACTGGCTATTTTTTTCTTTACTGGGAGTGAATGGTTAGGGAAAACTTAGTTTCCAAGTTGATTTGAATCTTGGACAAACGTTCTTTTCACATCCACTTCCACAGGACTGTTCATCACAAGATATACCAGGTCAGAAACATACCAACCCTGAGATTTCAGTGTCTAGATCTGAGACCTTGTGAGGACATCTCATGATGTCACAAGGGGTGGGTCCTGATGAAGTTAAGAAGCATAGATCAAAGCTACTCAGATCATCTCATTCAAATATAAAAACCACAAAGGCTGGAATCCTATTGATAATATATACACATTAAAATTGGAGTTATGAGCACATGCTTTTTTAATGTTGCACAAGATGATATTCACTACCTCTGGCGGGCATTATCACCATTGTGTACTGGCCAGAGGAGGTGAGTAGGTGAGTCCCTGGAAATTCAACAGCTGAAAACCCTAATGTCTTCCAGTGGCTACAAAACTGCACTTGGTTGCTTCCTAGTCACCTTCACTCCTCTCTTTTTTCTTCTACCTAGCCAGTAAACAGCCATTCCCGTCCCCTTGGGGTTGGAAAGCTATCTACTAAAGGTCGGAGTAGCACAGAGGTGTGCATGCAGAGTGCTATACACATCCTAATGTAGGATCATGTTCAGTGTCTAATAAATGAGAAAATGGTTCTTTGGTTGAAACACAGGTTTTCCAGGCACTACACTGAACAGAAAAAAAAATCCCACCTCTGTTTTTAATACATTTGCAACTCCTATGTTTAAGAACATGTGAGAGCTATAACCAAAGTTTTTCAAGCTTTCCTTTGAACAAAGAAAAAACATTTCCTATATCTTTTTTTAAAAAAGTTTAAATCACTGTTTTTAACAACACATGGTAGCTGTACTTCAACAAAAGAAGCTTCTAGACAAACTTCTACTTGTAATGGATTGCTTCCCTTAAACTGTGACATTTCACTGGCCACTTTCCTTTCCTTTCCTCCTCTTTTCCCCTATGTAATTGTGAAACCTCTCACTCCCCAAATCATGATCATGATCATCATCATCATCATCATTCTACTAATGATATCAAATATTTTGGGAAGAAGATGTTATTGATTCACCAAATGCCACGACTATGTATGTCCAGTTGGAAGCCACACATATTGAATTTAATGGGATTGATGTTGGGCAAAGAAGTGGAATGAGAAGGAAAATGATGATGACCGTAGCTTGGGAAACAGGGGAGTAGAAGGAGTAAGATGCTGTGAGACTGTCAGGTCATAGGGCATCCCTGCCATGATAATGGGTGGAAAAGAGAGGAGAATAACAAAGTAAGGTACTTATGGGTGGAACATGTATTGAAATGTGTATTATTTGCAAACTGGTTAGACTGTATTTAACCAGTGCCAAAGGCTACTATATATTCCATACAAGAGCAACCGATAATTGCTGGTACGATGTATTTAATAGATCATTTACTATTACTTTGTATCTGGGGAAGATAGTAAGGCTGGAAAGTGAGAGAAAGAGATATTTAGTGGAAGGATGTTATGGGAACAGAGTATGGAGACGACTAGGGAAGGCATGTAGACAGGTTGAAAACTGTTCAAGGAAAAGTCAGCTGGAGCCTGGGCCCAGCCTGGGAAAATTATTAAGGCAAATGAGCCGCGTTGCACTAACCAATGAAAGCTTTGAGCACTTAAATTTGTATTGATGAGCTATAAAACATGTATACTGCCTATGTTAACCAGTTTCAGCAACTTCTATGGAAGTGTGCTGCTGTTGTTCATGTTAACTCTATGAATAAACTATTGTTGCTATCAGAGTGCTTTCTTGGGTTTTGAGCTATCCATTACACGACACTGACAGCAAAGGAGGAATAAGGAAACAAAGACTAAACAATTGTTGGGAAACAGAGAGAGGAGAGAAAGAGAAGAAGACAAGAGAAAGGAAGAGAAGATGAGTGCAGATGGGGAGAAGGAGAAAGAGACAGAAGGGAAAGAGAAAGTATTTAGCCAGGAGTTATGAGAAGGAGAAAGGAAAAGTAGAAAGAGGATGAGAAAGAGAGAGAAAGAAAGGAGAAGACCTTCAGCCAAGAGTTACAGGCAGGGAGAAGAAGAAGGAGAAAGAAGGCAAGATAAAGCAAAGTAAAATCAAAAATTGGAAAGGAAAGTACATAAACATAGGCCCTTTCCACATGGGCATATTGCCCATGCTAGGGCGACCTCTCCGGGAGGTCTTCTTCACCGCGGGGTGCGCTAGTGCAGTTGGAAAAAGTGAGGCTCTACACCTCAAACCGCTCTAGCACAGCCAAGGGGGTGGCGCTGCGAGTTTTATAAAAACCACCTTCCCAAGTGGTTTTTATGAAACTTGCCCGTGCTGCTCCGTGGCAGCCCTCGGTGAAGAACTGCAGAGACGCGGTAGCACGTCCCTGCAGATCTGCCTGGGGGCGGGCTTCCAGCTGGCATGCTGCCCTGATTGGTGGAGCACCGCCGGAAGCCGCCGGCTGCCATTTTGGGCACCGCCGAACGCCGCCAAGTGCCGCCAAAATTCGGCTGTGTATAGAGCGGCGAAACTGCGCTCCCTGCAGGGATGGAGCAACCCGCTACCAGGTAAGCTCCGCCCCTGCGTGCGCCGCCCCGTTTCGACCCCCCCTTGAGGAAAGGGCCATAGATTATAAAAGTGTGTCATACCAGACTTTTGCAGTGGTGAAATCCACCTGTGTCTCAGACCAAGGTTCAACCATGAAGTCAGGTTGAGGAAGATGGGAACAGTCCTGGCTAAGATAGGAAGAGTCCCAAATCAGCAGTTAAATAACACCATATTCAGTGATCGAGGAAGGAAATACTGAGGCAGTCCTATATTTGCCAGGTGAAACTCCCTCCCACTGTGACCTGGTGCTGGTTTAAGAAACTTTGAAAGGGGGAAAAGAAGTCCATGAAGACATTCTTCCACAGCTACACTGAAGCAATTTGCAGCAACTAGACACAGTGATCGTAACCAGTTCTACTGCATAGGATAACTTGTGCAGTAGCTGACAATTTAAAGGTTTAATAATTTTGTATCAAGCACAGCCTGTCCCACAGTTCCTTCTCTGCACCAATTTATGCTCCACCTACAGTCCTTCTTGTCTGTGTTGTTTCTCTGCCTACTTGCTGCTCTTGCCTGGCCTTTGTGCAGACAGGCACTTCCATTTTTCTTGGTGGTTTACAGGCCTTTGCAAGGGAGAGAGAAAGAGCTCAGATGGCTTAGAAGAGCCTAACATGAGCCACTTTTCAAAGCTTTCTTAGAAAATGTTGACCCCTGTTTTCGCTTCAATCAGAAAAGTGTTGAGAACACTGAAAAATCTCATATCCTTACATAGATGTCAATTCATGGTAGTCTCAAAACATCCAACTTCTTTGTGAAAATGGCCAGTAATACAATATTTAATGAATATGTGGTGGAGAAAATAAGGTAGACCAGAATTGGCTTGCAATGCATTCATACAGATCTGGGAATTAAACAATAAAACTTTAGTTTTCATGGGAAAATCTTTCAAAATTTCCACAAAAATCAAAGTTTTGGGGCCCTCCATTGTTGATATTTTTATTTTACAAAGTATTATACCTTTTTCTTCTTTCTGAAAGGAAATACCAATATAATATATAATACTGTCATTAGCTTTTTAAATAGAAGTCAAATGGTAAAAATTCCATTTTTATTTCTATTAATTTGTATAGTACACTAAATGCATTCAAGTCAAATAAGTATAAAAATGTGATCTTATCCACCCCAGTTTTATGACATTTTACTTATGTATAAGTAATACTAAATAAAATTTTGGGATCAATCAAAATATGAACACCTGCCTAATTAGTTATATTTAATGTAATTTACCTATATAATATATTCTACTTGCCAATGCTAGAAAGCTAATTAGAGAGGGATTCAGATTGCGGTGGTACACATATTTAGCAAAATATCTGTGTGTGAAACAGCCCTCCAGATGGCCTAAACCAGCAGTACGGAACTTGTAGGTGGTTGGACTGAAGCTCCAATCAACTTTCTCCATTGGTTGTGCTGTGTGGGAGTTGTGGGAATTGTAACAACACAAGGAGGGCCCCTTCCTCTTCTTAAACGATTCTTGATGAAGATGGAAGTCATATAGATATGTTCTGGTTTGTGCTGATAATAAGTCTACCATCTATAACAGCAATCAAACTGAGGACAGGACTTAGCATTACAAGGGCACAGAGCTGTCACTGTTGACATAGGAACAGAAGAGCTCTCCTAAAGCAGATCAAAGACCTATTTAGTCCATCATCCTTCTTCTTGGAATTGACAACTGGATGCTTCTTGGGAAAACAATAAGCAAGACACAGGAACAAAAACTTTCTCTTATTGCTGCTGTTCTTCCTTGGCATTTGTGATAATGGGGCTTCCCATTATCTAGACTTAGCTAAAGGGGGATACTTCCTTCTTCGGGTAAACCAAGGGTTAATGTGGTGTTGGGATTAGATTACATTTTAGTGTGGGTCAACATCACAGGTCACAGGGTGAGAATGGACCAATCAAAAAGGAAAGAAGTGAGCATCTTCGAGAAGCTTTGAGATGCTTCCAGGGAGAAGTTATAAAACTTCTTGGGAGGCCATGTGGCCGAGAGAGAACAAAGAGACAACCGAGAGAACAAAGGGACAACAAAGGAACATCCTAGAGATGGGATCTGGGCCAGTAGTAGGCTGCAGATCCCCATGCTGCGCCTCCTGGCTACATTCCTCTGTTAGACTATCTAAGCCTGTGAACCTAATTGTGAGTAACTAGAATAAGATAGTTAGTCGCGTTAGGGCTGTTTATTATTTTGGAGTTAGCTGATCTAAAGAATGTATCTGTTTTTGTAACTACTTGTAACTTAAGCGTGCCTGGGAGGGGGGAGACTCTCATTTATATTATTGTCTTGTTGCATGCCTTGAATAAATGCTTTTCTGTAAAACCTCTGTTTCCTCTCCATTCCCACGCCATCCTTCGGCACACGCTAGATAGAACTTCTCTCACTCAGAAGGGGGGAGGTGAGAGGGAAGGAAAGGTCCTTAGCATAGAGATTGGTAATCCACTGAGCAGGCTTCCACTGTACTATTCAGTTAATTCAGAATTCCGTGGGTGGTGGCAGCAAGACTTAATAAATGCTGGAGGAATTTCCAGTCTTTCAAGGGTGGGAGTCAACTTGAAGGGACTGGAAATAAACTCCAGTATGACATGGTGGCAGTGTTTTCGAATTGGAGAGTTGGGGGTTAAGTGCAGAAAGTAGGGGCTTTGCTTTGAGGGCTCTGTTTGCCTTTGTTTGTTTAAACGGACGCTTTGGAGATTTTTTCCCCTTCCTCCTTGCAGCTTGAAAGGGAGGGGAGTGGGAGGTTGGGGGGGCGGAGTTGCCTATCTGCTCATGGAGAGCCACTCTTGGCAAATGGGTGATCTATGGATTTTTTTCCCCTTTCCATCCCTTCAGGCAGGGAGGGGGGGCTTTTGGTGACGGAGCTGCTTGCTCTCGTCATACAGAGATGCTCTTTGGGAAAGGAGTGATTTCTGGATTCCTTCTTTCTACGTTTACAGTGAGAGATGGATTTTTAAAGCTGCTAAACTCTGGCATTTTTTTGCGTCAGCAGCTGGGTTCCCCCCCCCCCTCGCAGTCTGCTCAGTGAATTTGCAAGTAAATGGCAGGCGCTGGTAGCAGGAATTTGCTAAGTACCTCATTCGGTCACTGAGGCAGAGTTTGGAGTTTGGCTTTGTTTTTCCTCTCTTCAGGAGGGGGGTGAAGTGGGGGGTGGAAAAGACAAAGGCTTTAAGATTTCTTCCACTTTTCTTTGGTTCTGGGGCTGTAGCACTGTATATTCTTTTGATCAGCCAATCAGATGTTTGTTTTTTTGTGAGATCTCGCGTACACACATTGGATAGTTAGTGAATCTATGAACCTCAGGTCTGGAAGACTCCTGAAATACACTATGGATGCTGAAGCTGCACCAACCCCTAGTGGCAGCAATGTCACACAGCAGGATGCTACAGAAGATAGCTCATCTGCTCAAGCAGCTACCCCTAGTGGTAGTAATCTGGCACAGCAAGGGGCTTCAGCACCCCCTATGCCAGCCACAGCTGATTCTCCTGCTGCTTTCTGGGAATCGATAAGGTTCATGCATGACAAATTAACACCTGAAAAAATTTCAGGGTTCCTGGATAAGACAATGGACATGATGCGCCTGAACTCTAGACAGGCCTCCACTGCAAACCAGATGGCTGCCCAGTGGAACCAAGAGCCATGACTTGCTCTCACCCACATAAGACAGCTGCCAATTTACAGGGACTCAGATGATTTTGAATTTTTTCTCATCTCCTTTGTTCATGTAGCGAATGATTTTGGGATTCCTGAAGAATTATATGAGTGAACTTCGTCTTAATCTCTCAGGGACTCTGCTGGAAGTGGAAGCCAGTCTGTCCGCTGTGGACAGGAATGATTTCTCCAAATTTTTGGCCCTAGCCCGGGAGAAACTTGGACTCACACCAGAAAAGGCTAAGGCCCACTTTCGCGACACCAGGAAGAAACCTGGTGCAACCTACAAAGAAATGGCTTGTTCAATTCAGCGAGCAGTGGACTCTTGGATGCAAGCAGCTCAGGCTTCCACAAATGAAGAGATCCTGTTCCAGATAGCATTGGAGCAATTCTTGAACCACATACTCCCGCAGACTGCATCCTTTATGTTACAACAAGAGCCTAGAACACTAGAAGGGGCTGCCAGGGCAGCAGATCGGTTTGTTGCCTCCGGAAGTGGGGGAGGTATTCCAGCCTACTGTTGCAGTGCTGAAGCCTCAGCTGAACAGCTCTACCATAAAGTCACAACCCCGCTCCGACCAGTGGCAGGTGCTCAGGGCCAGCCAGGGAAAAAGGCTAGCCCTAAATGCTTTATCTGTGGAGAGCCAGGACATATTAAAGCCAACTGTAAGCAGAAGCCTATGTTGGCCCAGTTAGTGGTAGCGTCAACCTCCAGAGACACTGCCACTGATTCCTCAGTTGCTCCTGATCCTGACATGATCTCTCTCAGAGAAGACACACGCTGTGGGTAGGAGGCAGGAAAGTTGTTGCTTACAGAGACACTGGAGTTCAACTTTCTGCTATTCATCGTTCATATCTGGATCCTGGTCTTGTTGATGACCACACTAGAATCACCGTCAGAGCCTTCAGAGCTCCTCCAGCTCAACTACCAACAGCACGTGTTCCTGTTCAGTACAAGGGCTGGAAGGGTGTTTGGACTTTTGCTGTTTATGATTACTTTGAATGTCCTGCCCTGTTGGGTGATGATCTTGTCTTCCATGCCAGTCAAGCCCAGAAAGAGTCCAGACGGCATGCCATGACAACCCGCAGCCTGAACAGAGGTCAGTCTTCACTGCAACTTAGGATCAACCTAAACTTGGACTGCAGTCACTGTCTCCTGTTACACCAGAAGGAGTCCTGCCTGAAGAGGTGGTGGAAACTGGGGCAGACTTCACCACAGCATCGTAGGCCCAGAGATTGAGAACATCCATGCTATACCTCGGATGTTGGAGCAGCTGCTGGCGGAAGTCCAGGAAGAGCTTCTCCATGCCAGGAGGTTGGTCAGCCTGGTCTCACGCTGGTCCCTGTTCAGCAGTGGGTGATTCTGGTCACACTTGAGTCAGTGCTGCCCAGGAGGGTGGGAGAGTCTCAGGTAGGCACCGAGCAGAGTCAAGTGCTGGACAACTTGCCTGAGATGCAAAAGACTGGTGCAGAGGAGGAGGATCCAACAACGCTGACTCCAAAGCCAGCAAGGGATTCAACAGCAGCTGAAACTCCAGAGGACACTCCAGACAAGGGAAGAGAACCTGGAGAAGCTGCAATGCAATGAGAATCTGAGGCAAGTCTGCCACTCCAGGTGGAACAGCTGGTTCCTGTTCAGCGACAGCAGTTCCAGAAAAACCAGGAAGCAGATCAGAGCCTTCAAGCTACCTGGACCAGAGAAAAGGGAAAAGAGGCGACATCTTCTACAACAATGAAGGGGCCCAGATTTGTAATCGTTGAGGGCCTTTTATATCATGAGTCTGGCCCAAGAGGTAGAAAGGGGGGCGTACGCACTCAGAGACAGTTGCTAGTGCCTTCTAAGTATAGATCCAAACTCTTGAGTCTGGCTCATGATCATCCTAGTGGACATGCTGGGTGAACCGAACGAAGGACAGATTGAGAAAGTCCTTCTACTGGGAAGGGATGGGCAAGGATGTTACTGATTATGTCTGATCCTGTGAGGTTTGCCAGGGGAGAGGGAAATCCCAGGATCAGGCCAAGGCCCCTCTCCAACCACTTCCTATCATTGATGTCCCATTCCAGATAGTGGCTGTGGACATCATGGGACCTTTCCGTAGGAAGACTGCTAGGGGAAAGCAGTATGTGCTCACCTTTGTGGACTTCTGCACTCATTGGCCAGAAGCCATTCCACTGGGTGGGATCTCAGCTAAAGCAGTAGCCCAAGCTTTGACAGACATATTTGCAAGATTAGGTTGGCCTGCAGAGATTTTAATGGATGCAGCTTCCAATTTCAACTCCAAGGTCATGCAGTGCCTATTAGAGGCACATGGAGTGCGCCATCTTACATCAGTACCTTACCATCACCAAACTAATGGGTTGGTGTAGCATTTTAATGCAACTTTGGGGGCCATGATCCGTAAGTTTGTGTATGAACATTCCAATGACTGGGACTTGGCGCTACAGCAGTTCTTGTTTGCTTACAGATCTGTTCCACACCCAAGCCTGGGTTACTCACCCTTTGAGCTGGTCTATGGCCATGATGTGAAAGGGCCATTACAGCTGGTTCAAAGTCAGTGGGAGAGAGTTATCCCTTCTTCAGAGACTAATGTGGTTGATTTTGTGACTAACCTGCAGAATATCTCAGGGAAGCATGGGCAGATGCTCATGAGAATCTGCAACAGGCACAAGAGAAACAGAAGACCTGGTATGACCAGTGGGCCAGAGAATGTTGCTTTGAGAAAGGAGACCAGGTGATGGTCTTGAAGGTTATCCAGTTTAAGAAGATGGAAACTTCCTGGGAAGGTCCTGCCACAGTGCAAGAACACATTGGGACAGTGAACTATCTCATACAGTTTCCAGACTTTAGGGTTAAGCCAAAAGTGTACTATGTGAATTCACTGAAACCCTTCTATGAGAGGCCCAATCATCTTCTCACACTTTCAGTCCAGGAAGATGAGGAGGAAGAGTGGCCTAAAGGTGCTTTCTATGATCGGGAGGGTGGTAACTTAGATGTTAAACCTTCCCTAAGACATTGACGGGTAAGTTCACCACCCTGTTTTCACCTATCCCAGGTCACACCACAGATCTTCAACATGTGGCTGGAAGTTCCAATGTGGTTGCAGACTCCTTGTCACGCAGAGAACTGGAGGGAGGTTAAGAGGGATGAGCTTTACATGTCTGTTATTGATTATATGGTTAACCTGTACTGTTGTGTGTTTGCATGTATTCTCTGACTTTTCCTTTCTTAGTCCCCGGATGAAATCCCAGCTGGTGTGGCTCCAGCCTTCTGCTGTTTCCAGACAGTCTGAAATTTGGGGGGCATGTGATAATGGGGCTTTCCATTATCTAGACTTAGCTAAAGGGGAGATACTTCCCTCTTCGGGTAAACCAAGGGTTAATGAGGTGTTGGGATTAGATTACATTTTAGTGTGGGTCAACATCACAGGTCACAGGGTGAGAATTTACCAATCAAAAAGGAAAGAAGTGAGCATCTTGGGGAAACTTCGAGATGCTTCCAGGGAGAAATTATAAAACTCTTGGGAGGCCATGTGGCTGAGAGAGAACAAAGAGACAACCGAGAGAACAAAGGGACAACAAAGGAACATCCTAGAGATGGGATCTGGGCCAGTAGTAGGCTGCAAGTCCCTATGCTGCACCTCCTGGCCACATTCCTCTGTTAGACCATCTAAGACTATGAACCTAATTGTAAGTAACTAGGAATAAGATAGTTACTCGCGTTAGGGCTGTTTATTATTTTGGAGTTGGCTGATCTAAAGAATGCATCTGTTTTTGTAACTACTTGTAACTTAAGCGTGCCTGGGAGCGGGGAGCCTCTTGTGTGTGTTATTGTCTTGTTTATTTGCATGCCTTGAATAAATGCTTTTCTGTAAAACCTCTGTTTCCTCTCCATTCCCACACCATTCTTCGGCACACGCTAGATAGGACTTCTCTCACTCAGAAGCGGGGAGGTGAGAGGGAAGGAAAGGTCCTTAGCATAGAGATTGGAATCCACTGAGCAGGCTCCCACTGTACTGTTCAGTTAATTCAGAATTCAGTGGGTGGTGGCAGCAAGAATTAATAAACGCTGGAAAGGGAAATTTTCCCGTCTTTCAAGGGTGGGAGTCAACTTGAAGGGACTGGAAATAAACTCCAGTATGACAGCAGCTAGAATACAAAGGTATTATGCTTCTTATTCTAGAGGAAGTAATGATGACCAAAAATTCTTGATAAAGCTATCCTCCGTGACTTTTCCCAGTCCTTCTTTGAAGACATCTGTTTCTTACCATCATCACTTGACTATGATCCAGCAAAAGCAGTCTTGTTGCCAGCTTGTGGGGAGGTATCAAGGTCAGAGACCTGGGCAGCGAGCCAGCCCAGAGAAGAGAGTGGGAGAGCCAGCAAACTCCAGCTGGGAGGAGACAAGCAAGCACTTTCTCAAGGAAGTTCATTTACCAGAGCACCAAGCGAAGCCATAGTCAGAGTTCCAAAGCCAAGGGTCAAGGGTCCAGAGATCAATTCAAGGTATCAGGAACCAGGTGCTGGGAGCAAGGTACAGGCAAGTGGAGGGCTTGTAAGAAGTTTGCCACAAGCAAAGGGAAGCTTCCAGGCAGGCAGTTATATAGCCCCAGGCCCTGGTGTGTCTGGTCACCGCTTCTTAAACTTAGCCAAGGAAGCCTCCCTTTGTACAGCCCTCTTGAGTCTCTGCCTTGTTTGGGGTCTTATTGAACCAGGCTCCAGAGCCTCTTCAGAATTGGATCCCCCGTTGCTCCAAAGGAGCAGGCACAGAATCGGATCCTTGTTGCTCTAAAGGAACAGGCAGAGGGATGTCCGTGCCTGCTTGGTCCATGGCAGCAGGAGGAGCTCTTGAGCTGCAGGACTCATCTCCAGCCAGAGCCACAGGGACCAACAGCTGCTGCTCATCATCTCCACCCTGAGCAACAGGGACCAACAGCTGCTGCTCATCAGCAGCAGCTCTGACAGGGGCTTCAGTTATCACAGGAGGAGGAGATCCTCAAGGATCAACATAGGTGACTACAGGACTTCTCTGACAGATATTGAAAACTAATTTGGTGCCCATTAGATATGTTGCACTATAGTTCTCATCTTCCCCAAGAAACATAGCCATAGATGAGTGAAGGCAGGAAGTAGAGATTAATTGGATAAGGAGGTGGGGCCAGGTGAAGACAATCAAATTTCCTATTGCTTAATGTCATATGAATTATATATGAAAAGATGTATAAAAAGCCTGAAGTAGGTTGTGGATTGCATTTTTGGTCCATAATTGACAACAATAACTGTGAACATATAAGTTGTATTCCCTACTACATGATGTTCATTAAGGCCTTCCAGATGGTACATCATCAGAAGGTCTAGTAATAATAAGAAAATGAATGGTGTAATCAGAAATTGATGCTTCATAGTAGAACATGATGGGATGCGTTTAACAATTAAAAAAATCATGATGGGATGTATGTTTTAAGCTTCAGCCAAAATTACTGTCATGCTGTATGAATGCAGCTGTGAGAATGCAGCTGTGACTGGTTAATTTGCTTCATGACATCCCTAAAGATCAGCAACTGCAAGTCCCTTCCCTATCATATCTGAAACAGGTTTTTATTTCAAGAGAACTTAAAAGAGGATGATTGAATGAAAATAGCCAAGAGCACTGATTTATTCAGTTTTCCGTATGTTGCACCTATGGCTTAGCATCCCAAAGATGAATCAATTGAATCCAAGCAAACATTTTCTAAAATAGTTCCCAAAAAACATTTTACAGAAACAAAGCAACCAATGTTACAAGGGATGTGATAGAGGCATGAGAAATAATACAGTTAATTTATTGCCAAAACCTACACAGCAGCTTGTTGTTAATCACTCTGGCTATGAATATATGTGTTGAGATATCCTTGGTAATTATAATAAAATCATTTAAATAGGGTTTTGTATATGTATTGATGCCATCAGGACTGGCCCAAAAGATTTAGCTGCCTGAAGAGCAGTGACGTAATGGTTGATTGGAGTACAGTTGAATCTTGTTTTACCATTGTGATAGACCCCTGCTTTGGGATACAATCTATCTTACTTTGATGGTATCTAAAATTTGAGAGGTCTAGCTGTGAATGTGTTCCTGGTCTCCTTCTCCCCAAAGTTGTATTCTAAACTTCTTGAAAACATTATGATGTACTAGCAAATTGACTTTTTGGTGAGCTGAATGTATGTGTGGAGTGAAGGTCTTATTTTATTTTATTCTGTTTTACTGTAGTTATTAAAATACTTGTATTCAGCCCTGTATACCAAGATAAACTGAACACAGTTTAGAACAATATTAATTTAAAACAACATTTTAAACTGTATTTAGGCACATTAAATCATTTCATTATTAACACTAATTTTAAAATGTTATAATTAGGACACATTTGGGCAAAATCATTAGACCTTGGTCAGAGTATGAGGAATGCACTAATATCAGAACTATTTTTAAAGGTGTTATGTTGTTGTGGGCTGAATTATATATTTTGAAAAAAATCAGCTGAATTAAGCTGTCAAACACAAATTAATAAAAATAAGATCTGGTTGTGTATAGAAATTCTGCCTTTGCATGGTTAAGAGAATTGACTCCCCTCAGAGCATAGCTTGAGCCACATGGATATAACATCAAGATATTAGACTATACTATAAACAATGATAGGAAAATAGCAAACAAAAAGAAGAGCCCAGAGATTTGTAGAAAAACCAGAACTATGCAGATAAATGGTTTCCACAGCAGCACCTTAGTTGGTCTGATAACCAACTAAGTGATAGCATGCTTCATGTAGAACACTAGTGAAGAGCACTGTAAGAATGCATTGTCATCCCATCTTTGGTTGGATCACAAGGTCCACAGATATCCTGTGAAGCACAGCAGGGTAGACAGTAGTGCATTTCTTAGAGAACTGGAATCACATCCACAGTGGTGGAGCTTGGAGTGTGTGGGTGGGTGGGTGGGGGCTATGGCATGGGATCCTGTCTGCGGTGCATGGCAGTGTGGCTGTGGTGCATGGGGGCATGATCAGGGCACATGGGGGCATGGCTACGGGCTGGGATGCCCCCAAAACATTGCCACCTGGGGCAAACTGTCCTCATTGCCCCCCCCCCGTCTCTACACGACTGCACATCCAGTGATCCAGTCTAAACAAACCTCAGCAGATAAGCAAAGAGTGTAAAGGAGAACTGATGGCAGCAGTCAGTAGCTAGCCATTTCTCGACTAAGCCAAAAGACAGAAGCTGGCTGTTTGCAGTCTGGCTTGCAATCCCTAGAATGGATGAGGATACTGTATTTATGCTGATCTCATAGACAGAGTCTGGAGATTCTCTAACCGATACACTTTACTCTCTACAACAATACTTAATGCTATGCTAAGACAGAAATGTATTGAAATACCAGTTTGAGATGCAGGGCTTCTTCAACAAATGCCTCTTTTAAGATGTACAGATTCCTGAACAGATGCAAGATGAATATGATGTCTCAGTAATGTAGAAAATGTTTGAATTCTTATCTATGTAAAGTCTATGATAAATATAGGCCTAAGACTATGTAGTGCAGTGGTTCTCAACCTGTGGGTCCCCAGATGTTTTTAGACTTCAGCTCCCAGAAGCCCTGAGCATTGACCATAGTGGCTGGGGCTTCTGGGAGCTGAAGTCCACAAACATCTGGGGACCCACAGGTTGAGAACCACTGCACTACATAGTCTTAGGCCTATATTTATCATAGACATGATGTAGTGTCTGGAGAAGCAATGTACCTAGAACATGAGAGGTTTATGTGATGTAATGATCCTCCCAAAGAATATAAAACTGTGTTAAACAAGTTGGTTTCATCAATATATAGCAAAGAAGATACGAAGTGTCTGTTTATTTTCTTCTTATAAATTTTCCAAAATGCCAGTCTTTAAAGGCTCCTTAAAAGCTCCTTAAAAAGAATGTTGATGTTACTCTGTCTATATAGAACAATGGAGTCTTTCACAGATTGGAAACTGAGATGACCAGAAGATAGACTAGAGGGAACTCCAGAGAGATATGAATTAGCTGATAGCGGCAAAAAATGTTTAGTCTCTAAGATAAAAGATGCAGTGGGGGAACCAGGATTGTTTTCAATGTCACTAGCACAATTTGTAGGAGTAAGACAAAGGATAGGCTTGAGAGGAAAAATGAACCATGCGCTGCAGTTCGAACTGAAGTTTGCAAGAATATGTGTAACAGAGTCAGAAGTTAGCCATTATGAATAATGAGGCTACCTGTGATTTAATTTTGTGGGGCAACAAGGGAGCAACAAAGCCATTTGAAAAATAACAACTAGTAGCATGTTTAGATTTCTTAGCTTAACAAATATGTTTTATTGCTCTCCTTTAAACAGAAGGAAGCAAAATGAGGCTGTAGAGCTATTGTATCCTCCAAGGCTATTTTTCACTCCTGGACCCTCCATATTCTCTAGATCTCTCTTTTCTTCTGGTCATAGAAAATAGTAAATTGACTCTTCTGGAAGCCTCAAGGAGTGGCAATTCTTCTTTTAAACATATTGGAATCCCCCCCCTGTTATTTAACATAACAATATCTAACTTTTTTAAAAAATAGAGGTGGACTTTAAGGCACTTCTTATTTATTCATTAAGATACGTTTATTCAACACAATAGCTAACACAATTTCAAGACAATAAATTGCAATAATAATAATTTAAAATGACCAAAGAAATATTAAACCATTTATCAATTTAAATCAGACAATTTAAAACCAGTTAAAATAATGCTGAACATAGCACATGTGTAAACTGGATGAAATGAACTAGACTCCATTTAAAAAAATGCTTTGGTTTGGTGCCTGAATGACATTGGCTCTGGTATCAACAGGGCCTCTGACGGTAGGTAATCAGTGTCCCACAACAGAGAAGGTCGTTTCCTGTGTCTTCGCATCATGTACCGTCCTCCCCAATTAGACACAGAGAAAGGCACCCACAACAGCCTTCACTCCACGGATAACCATATTTAGGAAGAGGAGCTCCCTCAAGTATCAAGGTCTCAAACAGTTTAAGGCTTTGAATGTTATCATTAACACCTTGAATTCAGACTGCAAGACTATTGGCAGTCAGCACAATTAATGTTATTTCTGTGTAGTGTTAATTATTCTAGAGAAGATCATTAAACAGCAGTGATGTATTTAAGTCTTTTACTCCAAGTCTCCAGTCTCTACCTTCAAGTTTCAAGTCAAGTCTCAAGTCCTTGAAGGTACTTTCAAGTCAAGTCTCAAGTCTAGGAGTCAATTTTATACCCCAATCCATATTCCAGAATTTTTGGACAGAGTTGAATAAAGTCACTTTTAACAATTTAAGCAGAATTGGCCCTCCACATTTGTGATTTTGCCATCTGCAGCTTTGGATGTGGGGAATAGAATCCTTCTTACTTCTCATTTTAAAAGTTGAAGGATTTTTCAGAAGTGGGGAATAGGATCCTTCTTACTCCCCATTACTGAAACTTCAAAAGCTTTAAAAGGAAGGATCCTTCTTCCTCAAGCCTGTTGCCTAACACCTTTGCTGTTCACCTTTGCTGTTCCCCTCTGAGAATGCACCCTGCATTCTGGGGATAAGTCTTGTCTTCTGCTCAGGTAAAGTTTTAGAAGGCTCTTCTCATATGCAGCAGCACCGGCTGCTGAGCAGACCTCAAGCCCACCTCAAGCCCATTGCCCAACCTGTTTGCTGTTCCCCTCTGAGAAATGTGCCCAGATTGTAATGTGACCAGTAGGCAAAAAGGGATGGAAGTGTTGTTCAAAGTTTCAAGGTTTCTTGATTAATATGTTATATTACTGAACCAAGGGCAGCAAGTCAGTCATGAAAAATATACAAGTGTTGAGTCGAGTTAGTGCATCATTTATTGCCAAATCAAGTCCGAGTTGAATCACTTAAGTGACTTAAGTCTGACTTGATTCAAGTCAGTCAACTTGAGTCTACATTACTGTTAAACACAGTTTAAGACTTAGAAAGGAATGGCAAGATCACTAAAAGTAAACATGGGTTTCTCAAAAACAAGTCATGCCAGACTAATCTTGTCTCTCAGTAGGAAATTGGTAGACGAAGGGAATGCTGTGGATGTAGGATATCTTGATTTCAGTAAGGCCTTTGGTAAGGTTCCCTATGATATTCTTGCAAAAAAGCTAGTACAATGTGAGCTAGAAAATATTACTGTTAGCTGGATTTGTAATTGGTTGAACCAAAAGGGTGCTCACCAATGGTTCCTCTTCATCCTGGAAAGAAGTGACTCGGGGGGGGGCGGACAGGGTTCTGTCCTGAGCCCTGCGCAGTTCAACATCTTTATAAATAACTTGGATGACAGAATACGGGACATACTTATTAAATCTGCAGATGACATCAAATTAGGAGGAGTAGCTAATACTCCAGAGGACAGAATCATAATTCAAAATGAATTTAACAGATTAGACAACTGTGTCAAAACTAATAAAATTAATTTCAACAGAAGAAATGTAACTGGATTCGACTTCTGGCAATGGACTCAAACTTCCTGCAGGCTGGCCAGACAGATATTCATGCTGCATCCATGTAGGGAGGAAAATTTTCATGGCAAAGTGCCCGCCAGAGGGATCTCTGGCTGGAAAAACTCCCCATAGATATAGGGAGAGCATAGGATTACCCAATTAGGGATGTAGAATTTCCATTTTATGTGTTTACTTGTGAGGAAGCATGTTACAAATGGGAAGAACAGAGAGAATGACATCTTGTCCTTACCATGAAATATAGTTGTTTAGATTGTAATATCTAAAGGCCGTATACCAGCAACCTAGGCCATTTCGGCACTAGGCTGTTTTAGTACTATTATTAGTTATGTTTAAATATTTGAAGGAATGTAATATAGAAGATGGGGCATGCTTGTTTTCTTCTGCTCCAGAGACAACATTCAAACTGCAATGCATTCAAATTACAGAAAAGAGATTCCACCTAAACTTTAGGAAGGACTTCCTGAAGATAAGAGCAGTTTGACAATGGAATACACTGCATTGGAATGAGGTGGAGTCTCTTTCTTTGGATTTTTTTTTTTTTTACTGAGGCTGTATGACCATCTATCAGGAGTGCTTTGACTGTGTATTCTTGCATGGCTGAGGACTGGATTGGATAGCCCTAGTGGTCTCTTCCAACTCTATTATTGTATGAGTTCATGTTCCAGCCATCTGTCTAGCTGCTGCACCTTGCATGAGCTGAAGTATCAAAGTTACCATCAAGGGTAGCGCCACACAGAGTGGATGGCAGTAGTCTAATTGGGAAGCTACCAGTAACTGGAACTTAGTGTGGCAAAGTTATTGCTGTCCAGGAAATCTGTAGCTGCTAGATAGTTGAAACTGGTCAAGCAGTCTGTGTCATGGAGTCTGCTTTGGTCTCTAGTGATAAAAAAGGGTCCAAGCTCTGCACCTGCTTCTTCAGGGAGAGTGAAACCGCATCCAAGGCAGCTAGCTTATCCAATTTTGAAACTTTAGAACCACTAATCCACAGAACTTCCCTCTTAGCAGGATTCATCTTCACTTTATTGGCCCTCATCCAGCCAATTATAATATCCAGACACTGCTGTAGCACTTGCAAAGCCCCAGATGACTGTGATGAGAAGTACAGCTGAATTTCATCAGTATATGGTTGGCATCCAACCCCCAAATTCCCCCAGTGATTTCATTTAAATATTGAACAGCATGGGAGACCAGATGGAAACTTGTAGCATGCCACCACACATTGGTGACAGGGATTGGGGTCCCCCACTGCCCATCTCTAGAAACGGCCTTGCAGATAGGAACAGAACTATCATTAATATCTCCTACTGCCATCCAAAGGAACTGGTCCAGTAAGATACTGTGATCAATGGTATCAGAAGCTGGTGAGTGATCCAGGAATATCTTTCACATGGATTAGGCTGTCAGTCAGGGCAACCAAGGCTGTCCAGTAACAGTAGTTTGGCCTAGTTCTCCTGTACCTCTTGATTCAGAACAGGGCACAGTGCAGCTTCCTTCAAGGCAGTGGGAACTTCTTGTGTCCTAATGATCTTATCAGGCAAGATGGGCAAAGGTCCAGGTTACATGTGGTGGCATGGGCTTGTTAAAGCATCTCATCAGACTAATAGCTGAAATAAATCTGAAGAAAACTGATCATATGGCAAAACAGACACCTCCCTGGACTCCATGATAACTGAGCCATCAGATTCTCAGCCAAAAAAATAAAAAATAATGTTTTCCTCAAAGTCCTAGGAAATTTATCAAAGCCCACAGCTGAGGTTTCCAATCATAGCCTCTCTGAGCCTGATCTAAATAAGCTGCTCACCATCTCCTAGATGGCATATTGGGGACAGAACAGTAGAGACATAACAGGATTTTTTTTTTTTTTGGCCCACTTCACTGCTGCATAGCAAGCACAGAGGAGAGTCCACTCTAATTTTTGCCCATGTTCACTCAGTGACCTATACCACCTGCACTCTAGCCTTCATTCATCCTGTTTTATCACCCATAGATCTTCTGTAAACCAAGGTGAATGATGTGTTTCGCAGCACTGGAATGAGAGCTTTGGCTTATTTTACAATGTCTTTTTCCTTCTCACCATTCCACAGCAATATCAACTTCTTGATAGAATACTATCCCTGTCAGAAAATCCTCCAGAACTTTAAAGAATACTTTGAATTCCCTATTGGGTAGACCTCTTAATTGGCCTCTCAACCCTACAGGGATAGTACTCTACCACTAGGGTAAATTTTACAAGGAATTGATCTAATCATGACAACGAGGTTGTGTGTACTTCCCAAGCTGATGGAAGAAAAAGAGAGAGAGAGAGAGAAGGAAACCCAGATCATCGTCCATCTCTCCAATAGCAAACCACAGGACCAAGGTATGTCCTGCCACATGTGTCTGATCAAAGATGTACTAAGGCAGCTCTCCTTGGTTGTCATGGAGCCCTGAGCAAGCCCTGGCAGGGCATCCTTGGTTTGGATGTTAAAGTAACCAAGAAAAAGGATCAGGGGATCTTGAACACCTCCCTCCACAAGATTACACCAGCTAGCTCAGGGGTGGACACTACACTAGCAGCATTCCTTCTATCTCTCTTTCATCCAGAGTAAGGTGCAAACCTTCAGAATCAATGCTACGATTGATGAACTTATTTTGTGTGTGAGAGAGAATCCTTATGTATGGTCACAAGTCCTCAACTCCCAGCCCCAAATCCAGGCTGGTGCTACACCAGCTACCCAGGTGAACAAAGCTTGGACAATCACACATCCCCAAGCTCAACTGTTCAGATTCCTGTCAGGCATAGGGGAATTTTTGGTAATCTGTGCAGTCCCTGTACAATGCTATGTATAAAAAATTGGCCCTGATCCTAAGTTTGCCTGTCTCTGCATTAAAATATTGCTGTTGGTGGGTCATGTGGGGAAATCTTGGGCTATATTGTACTTTTATGTGTAATTTTTTTAAAAAAAATTAAAACAATTAAAATAATATTATTAATGAATTATTAACACATAACTCTTCAAGTAAAAAATTGTGTGTAATGTAAATGTGTCACATTTAAAAAAGAAAACAAAAAGCAGTTAATAACCTTAAAAAACAACATTCCAAACTCTAGTTTGTAACAGATGTGAAACTAAAAAGAATTGATACTAGGGATGTCCTTCTGCTTCCCTGTCCATGGGATTCTCTCTACAAGCTTTCCTGTTTATTCACACTAAGCTATGACAGTGAGCAAAGGGAGAATTTATGTGTCAACATAGATCAATGTGCGCATCTGAACAGATTTATAGTTTTCACAGTGATTTACAGAAGCTAGCTAAACTCCTTAGGAAGTCACATTCATGCTAGGAGACATTTCTGCAGAGGTAGTTAGCTGGTTCCATCTCAGTGGGGTGGTGGATCCACTCCAGATTTTAGTCTGAATTTTAAAGGAACCATCTGTTATGGTTCAGTGCTTTAGACAGCTTCTTTAAAATAAAAATTATAACCTGGAGTGATTTCTCTGCCCTACTGGCATGGTTGCCGCCAGCATTGTTTTTCTCCTCTGAATGCAGTAATAAATAACAAGTTCTACATAGACTAGTTTGCTCTCTTTCAAGGATGTCCAGTTCTGCCTTTAGGAACAGTAAACCAGCAGCAGTGTCAGCCACTCAAACACTGCTCTTGTCCTCTGGCCATTCTGGCCACTGGAGGACAGAGTTGTCCTGCACTCCCTAAACTTTCCTTCTGGCTTCATGGGTATTGGAGAACCCTGTTCCATTGCTAGCTGGTCCCCATTGCTAGCTTGAACTGGCTCTGATTGCAAGGATCCATGAGATAAATGTCTGTAAAAAAAATACAGCAGGCCTGAACATTTCTTTCTACATGCCCTACCATTTCTCTACCCAACAAGTTACAGACGTGGGCCTGAGGCAGCCATTCCTAAATTGGTAGTTTCCAGATGTTTTGGGCTACAGTTCCCATCATTGCTGAACATTGGCCATGCTAACTGAGACTGATGGGTGTTGGTCCAAAGCATCTGAAAGGCAACAGACTGAAGAAGACTGTCCTGATATATAAGCTATGGATTTATGCGGAGTAAAGAACCCAAGCATTTTTACTCCATAAGACCACCTCATCCTAAGCCTGCTTTCTGGAAAAAAAGTGGGCTGTTTCATGGGTCTTACACAACTAAGAACTTATTATTTATTATTAGTACTATTAAGATCTTACACAACTAAGACTTTGTTACTGATAATTAATTAGTGTTACCAAGGTCTTAAACAACTGGGATCTTGTTAGTAATGGCTTCCTACAAATCAGCTGAAAATGTTGCCTTTGTGACCAGAATTTTGGACAGTTGCTTCATGGCCACTGTTCTCCTTTTTCATTTAATTAATTGATTATTCCAAATTAAATAAAGAAATAAAGAAAACAGTGGTCGTGAAGTAGTCAATTAATTGCCCACCTTAATACTGATATAGGACACAAGGTGTCTCCCAATATAAATTAAAACAGAATACAGAGAAAACAATAGATAATACTATACAAAAAGCTTCTTTTTTAAAAAAAAACATTCCATAAGTGATCATATTAAAAACTTTAATGTAAAACAGTTTGAAAGGTAGTTAAAACATAAAAGTAATGGTAAAAATACATCAGACACCAATTAAAGGATCTGCAACAAATAGTGAACAGTCAAAGGCCTGGGTAAACAAGACGGTCTTTGCCTGCCAGTGGAAAGAGAGCAGAATGGCAGCCAATTTAGTCTCCTGTGGAAGGGAATTCCATACTCTAGGAGCATCCACTGATGTCCTCACTGGATGGGCCTGTGACAGTGCTGAGACTGAAAGAAAACTCTTCCCCCAAGAACATAGGTAAGCTCATATTGGGAGGTATCATCTTCCAGATACACTGGACCCAAGTTCTCTAAAAATGGGATTCCCCCAAGACTTCCTTATTTAAATTTATGATATGACTATGTGGAAAACAGCAGTAGCTGGTAGCTCTAGGTCAGAGGCTTGGAGAATCCTCCTTCAAAGTCCAAACTTTAAAAGATCTATCCAAGGTGACAAACCCAAATTTAGAGAATTGGTGTAGTTTCTTGGACAGCTAGCTAAAGTTCAGTCCAAAATTCAAAATAAAATGACAGTCCAGCTGACAAAAAAACCATCAGTGGCTACTGGTGGGGGAAATTATAGGCTCTCACATGTGCCAGACCCTGGGCAATTTCTACCATGCCAGCTGATTTTCGGGACATAATCTCTCTTCTACGTTGTGGCATGAACACAAAGGGTAGGGGAACGGAAACCCATGATTGATGCATGCTTGCTTACTTTCAAATCAAGAGAAAGAAAGAAAAACCCGGTATACTCTATGAGAACACAGTTTATTGAAGAAGTTTTATCAATTGGATTCCACTTTCATAAAATTCAGTGAAATTAGTACAAAGCTAATCATTTTGGAGAAATATAGGGAAAAAATGAAAAATAATCATAACCACAGTTCTTTTTTTACAGGCCTTACAGACACCAAGTTAATTTTAGTTTACTTTATGACATTTCTCTCTCCCTCCCTCCCTCCCTGGTGTGTGTGTGTGTGTGTGTGTGTGTGTGTGTAGTGAGAGAGAGAGAGAGAGAGAAATAAATCTATAAAAATTATATTCATTAAAAATAAATTTATTAAAAGGGATCCATACAAATGAACATCTAAAACAGTGGTTCTCAACCTGTGGGTCCCCAGATGTTTGTGGACTTCAGCTCCCAGAAGCCTCAGCCACTATGGTCAATGCTCAGGGCTTCTGGGAGCTGAAGTCCAAAAACATCTGGGGACCCACAGGTTGAGAACCACTGATCTAAAACCATCCCTCATCTTGCACAGCAGAAATAGCCATCAAAACCAAACTATTAAGACTATGTAAATCCAAATGTGTGAAGGTTCAACAGAGTGACATGTTCATTGCACATATTTTGTCTGTGCTAGGCTTTACGTCCTGAGTTTCAACTTCTCCCGTAACTGGGATGTCATTGAATACATGTGTGCTGAGTTTTAGCTTCATAGCTCCTATAAAAATAACTTTTGTTCACTCTTGGTTCTGAGAGTGAGATATAGCTATGACACACTTTCCAGCTTTTCTCTAGCAATATTCTTTCCCCTTGCAATCCAGAGGCTTCCACTGATGAGACTGATATTGAAAATCTATGCTTCCCATTGGGCAGGACTATAAATCTAGCTTTCAACAGAAAGTAATTAAAATGAGTACAGAAAGAGGTGTTTACTGGAAATCATCCAGACAGGTTGAAAAATACACAGAACTGGTCTGCTCTTCATGGACTAAGGGCAGCTCAAGACACTTTGCTGCTTAAGGCAAAAAGCAAGATGGCATCTGCTCCTATTCCATAGGAGAAGCTAACTGGACTGACATTTGACTCTGACATGGGATGGCTGCCCTACCTGAGGCAGCAGGCCAGATTGGCATGGGATATACATAGTTTGTTCCCCTTTCTTGACAAACCAGACAGGGGCTGCTATTTCTGTTCCCCAGGATCTGTGGCCTGTCATCTCACTTAGTAGTAGGGCTTGTTCTGACCTTATAGGAAATCATGTAGCTTTTACAGACAAAACGAAATAAATTTTTCTTTGTTTATGACTCCTTTTGCTATGATCCAGCATTAAACCACAAGGTCTGCCAATGAGATGCCGCGTCTGAAAATCTGTTTATTTCTAAACTACAGCTCTCAAGTTTAAATTTTGAACTACCGTGTTTATGATTTCTCAGAATCTCCTTCAGTAGCAGAGGTGAAAACTCATCCAAGCTTCCCTTTTTTTGAGCATCAGGGGTTCTATAGGTCAGAAGATAAATCTAGTCCAAGATAGACCACTTGGGAGGTCTATTATGAACATAATGGAATAGACAACATACATTAAAAATAAGTTGAGCACATAAATCTGACTGGCATTGAATAACAATTTCAGCACACATGGTAACAATGACTAGATATCACTCAGTAAAGAATGAAACATAGTTAATGTAACTAAAAGATGTTGGGGAAGTCTCTTTTGTCTAATTTCAAAGCTACTTAAACAAATATGAGGTAAGTCAGTGTATGTCTCAAGCTTAAACATCAGACAAGAATGTTTCCCTACTTAAGCTTTAACCATCAAGCCTTTTCCTTCATCAAATGTATTGTTCCTTTCACATTATTGTAAGCTTGCTGTATTAGGTAATATATGCTTTTTAACCCTCTTCCTTCACACATCTTATTTCTCAGGGCACTCTACGTCAATGTCCAAATGCAGAGGTAATGCATTGGATTTTGTGGTATTATATAGGTGATGTTTCTGTTCATGTTGTGGCATATCCTTATGGAGGTTTTGAAAGAAGCCAGGTGTGTGTGGAACTTATTTCAGTCCACTCCAAAGTATATTAATCATGCTGCAGCCAATAATCCTGCATTGTGCTCCCATCCCATATAAAGTACATACATCACAAACGGGGAATTGAATGTAGGGATAGGAAATAATTTTGTTCTCTTCACATATGGATTTGAATTTGCCAAAGGCATGCTTCCCATTCCAATATACAACTGCAGTTCTCCTTTAGTATTTGATATTCCCAGGATTTTGTACTTCTTCAGATTCTCTGAACAAAAAGAGGGAGGAAATATTAATGGGGAAGTTCACCTCAAAAGCATTATATAAGAGGAAAGTGCTTGCAAAAATATGCATATTAGGGAAATATGCAATGGTATGGGAAAAGATATATATGTAGAAGTCCATATGAATTTTAGGGCTGACTTTGTTTTTTTAAAGGACTCATACAGAGCAAATGGAAGGCAGAGAAATAATAATGAAGTAAAATAAACTGACAGATTCACCCATCTCTAGTTTAGTTGTAGAGTCTGCATGGAATTAGATCATGTAACACATTCTTCATTATCAAAATGTTAAAAGTGTGAATGAAAGACAAGAGTTACTAGAAGAAAATAGAAATGCTTTTCATTATAGGCATTTATTAGTAACACACCAAATGAGAAGCTGGCAAAACAGATGAACAGAATACCTTAGGGATATATGAATCTGTCAGTTTTGCTTTCTCTCATGTTTGAAGTTGTCTTTCTAAATCTCATGTTCTTTGAATTTATAAAAAAATGGTAATTATATTTTTTTTTTAAAAAAACCTCCCAATAGAGATATGCTATGTTAAATTATTTGTTCATACATGGGAAAATGAATAATTTAATCAATTTTTTCCTTACTGTGAGACAGCTTCAAAGAGGTCTTGCATGAGTGAAAAGTTTTCAGCAGTGGAAGAGGAGAGATTCTTGCCTTCCTTCTCCTGTACTTTATCTGCCATGTTGAGGGGGCAAGGAAGAGGCAGCAAAGGATTTGGAAGGTTGAAACTTTCCAAGATCCTCTCCTGGCTCTCCCCCATCCTCCACCTGTGGACTAGGGAGAAACCTGAGAAAGCTGTTCGAGGAAGATTCTTCTCACTTATTTTCTGACGCTCAAAAAGCCCCCTTCTTATGTTTTTCCCTCAAGTATTCAAACGTATTTCCATGTATACCTCCTAATCTGTTATTTGCACTGGACAAATTCAACAGATAACAGCTATTCCTAATATGGAGAGGAAAATGATTTATCTGGCTAACATGCATCTATAACGGGTGAGAAGCCAGTCTGGAGAAAGAAGTGCCAACTCAAACTCAGTGCCTCACACATGGCTGAATACATAGGGATGCAAAACCAAACATTAGAAAGGTAATCACTTGAAACCCTTTGACAGTTTTACTTTCTCCCATATTTGATTTTTTTTTAAAAAAAAAAATCCCAAGTTTTTTCTATCTGATTTACAAACAATTTTAGAGATATTCAAAAGTTCTTAGTAGCCAATATGTGAAACAAAGCTCACACACATCTCTATCAAGATAGTGGTAGAGTTTAATATTTGCAAGTCCTAATAAACACTGTCTTATTCCCCTACTCCTGGACTACATGTGCACTGGAACTTACCAACTTTTCTAAATGATCTGAACCATTTATCGGTTCATAAAAATTAACAATACCACCTGTAAAATGAGAGATTTTGAGACACCAAATACATTTTAAAAAATAAATCAAATGCAACTGGGTTTTGTTTTAAATCCACTGACAATGTGCAAAAGTTTGATGGAGCAAAACCAAAGTGATTCATCCACCCTCTGATATAGTTAATAGAGTTTGTGGTTTATAAGCAAATGCACACTGCATTTGGCAATGCATATCTTACAGTCCAAAGTGGGAATGGAGAAATACAGTGAGATATAAGTAGAGTGAGTAATATACACCAAGCATCTTGATATTATTACAAGAGTCAGTTACTTAAAAAAAAAAAAATCTGTTTGTCTGTCTGTTCAACAGTTCCTTTCTGGAAAAACAGCTGGAGGTCTGACAGATATTTGGAAAGTATTTTGTTTTAAAGAAAAGTGAACCAACTTTAACACTCATGCATTCAGTAGCCCTGCTGTAAGCACCTCCCCAGAGAGAACTAAGGTTACTTGTATACTCAGTCCATGGTGTTATCTGATTATTCCCAGCTGCTGGATTTGTGTCAGAAGATTCCTAAAGATTGGGTAGTCCATGTGGTCTTACAGTAGGCTTAAGCACTGAAATTCCTATGTGACAGAAATTAAACATATCTGGTTTCAAGACTGTTATTAATAACACCAAGCCAATAGATTTGATATTTTACTTTGTGAATAGTATAATTTTTCTTCCCCAAAAAAAGAAAAGAAAAAGAAAAGTGGTGGTGTTGAACTTTTGACCTTTCAGAAGGAGATGACAAAATAGTACAGATTAGAAGCAATTTTAAATGAAAGATTTAATCAATAATATGCTGGTCTCCTGTTATCTGCAATCCTCCCCTCCCACCTGCCCCAGCTTCTCAAACCCGACTTGCATCAGAGAACTGGACAAGATTCTCTCTCAGATTTTCCAGATGGGAGAGACCCCTCTCAACAGCCTATTTTGGAATTTCCTCCCTGAGGCTAAAGACTTTTACTAGTTCCTCCATGGTCATGTCGCTCTCTTCAGGCTGCAAGACCTGCTTCCTATTTCTTATCTCCTCTTTTCCTACATGCTCCATCCTCTCAGGTAACTATAGAGCCACATTCTCACTGCAAGCCTTTGCCTCTTCAGCTTGTCTGTCTCATTCTGACTTGGCCCAAGTCAGGCCAAGTTGGCAGGTGGGTGAAGTGCAGGGCCAGACCATGCAGCTGACCTTCCTGGCCTAGGCCACATATATTTTTCTCCCTGATTTTTAAAGTTTGAACAAATCATAGAATCATAGAAATGTAGAGTTGGAAGAGACCACAAGGGCCATCCAGTCCAACCCCCCGCCATGCAGGAAAACCCCTCAAACCCTTCCCGACAAGTGGCCATCCAGCCTCCGCTTAAAAACCTCCAAAGAAGGAGACTCCACCACACTCTGTGGCAGCACATTCCACTGCCGGACAGCCCTGACTGTCAGGAAATTCATCCTGAGGTTCAGGTGGAATCTCCCCTCCTGCAGCTTGTATCCATTGCTCCTTGTCCTGGTCTCAAGAGCAGGAGAAAACAAGCCCACTCCCTCCTCGACATGACATCCCTTCAAATATTTAAACATGGCTATCATGTCCCCTCTCAACCTTCTCTTCTGCAGACTAAACATACCCAGCTCTCTAAGTCTGTCCTCATAGGGCATGGCTTCCAGGCCCCTCACCATTTTGGTTGCCCTCCTCTGGACCTGCTCCAGCTTATCCATATCCTTCTTGAATGGGGTGCCCAGAACTGGACACAGTATTCCAGATGAGGTCTAACCAAAGCAGAATAAAGTGGTACCAATACCTCCCTCGATCTAGACACCTTTTATAATTAACATGAAAATAAATTCAAGGATGATTAAAATCTTAAAGAGAAAAAAAATATGTATCAGCTACTTAGTTAAGTATACTTAAGTACTAAGTATACTTAGCAAAGTAACCTCTCATGGCTTAACCTTCCCTCCAACTTGACAGAAATGTCATTCACCTACACTCCAATCACTGGCAGGGTGGACATCCTTCCCCCATGCAATGAATGCACGGTAAAGCAAGCTAGAAGGGGAGTGTAGCAATAGTGTCAAGACCATGACTAAGTAGTGATCTTGGATATGAAACAGTTAGAGGTGAGTAATTCCAGTGATGTATTTAAGTCTTTTGCTCCAAGTCTCAGGTCAGGTCTCAAGTCTCTATCTTCAAGTCTGAAGTTGAGTCTCAGGTTCTTGCAAGATACTTTCAAGTCAAGTTTCAAATCTGAGAGCCAGTTTCTGAAGTGGGGAATAGGATTCTTCTTACTTCCCATTACTGAAACTTCAAAAGCTTTAGAAGGAAGAATCTTTCCCTGAACTCTGGGGTTGAGTCTTGCCTTATGCTCCTAGGAAAAGTTTCAGAAGGCTCCTCTGATAAGCGGTGGGGACAGACTTCCAAGCAGACCTCAGCCTCATCTTAAGCCTGTTGTCTAACATGTTTGCTGTTTTCCTCTGAGAAATGGCCCAAGTTTTGGGCTTGAGACAGATTGTCACATGACCAGTAGGCAAAAAGAGATGGAAGCACTGTTCAAACACCTACTGGGCAGCAACAGTAGTGGAGAGGGTGACACTGGCAGAGGATTTCACAGAGACAATGCAATGACAGCACAGCTAACACTTGTTAGCACTTTATAGGAGGAGGAGGAAGAACCCCTTTGAATGTCATTTGCAATGAAAACCTTATGATGAGAAAAACCAAAATGAAACAAGAGATAGTGCCAGAAGATGAAACTCCTATGTCAGGTAGCACTCAATGAGCTACTGAGGCACAGCAGAGGATAACTAGCTTGACATGCTTAGAGGTGAAAGAACAGTCCAAAGCTACACAACACATATTATTGGAACATGGAAGGTGAGAATCAGGGGAAGCTACGCATAGGCCTTTTCTGCACCTTACCTTTTTCCGGCGCTGGGGTGCGGGGATCGTGTGAGCAGCCTCTGCTGAGAGGTTCTCCTTCCCTGTTGCTTCAGCTCTGCACAAGCTGCCTGCTCACACAAGAGCCCTGCCTCTTCCTTCTGCAGTGCAGCCTGGGACCTTCCCAGGTTGCACTGGGGCAGGAAGCACGACCGACCCGGCTCCAGAGGCTCCACACACCAGATAAGTGTGTGTGGGGCCAGGAGCAATGCGCAACCGTGCACCATTTTCAGTTTCTAGCTGAAAATGAAAAGGTGCATGATCGGCCCCTACTGGCCCCTGGAGCATCGTGTGATTGTGGGTGTGTCGTGCAGATCGCTCCTTGCAATCGCACGATGCTCCAGGCCCTCTTTCGCATGGCAAATGCCATGTGAAAAGGGCCATAGTCAAACAAGAAATGGAATGTATAAACACTGCAATACTTAAGTGAGTGAGCTAAAATGAACAAAAACAGAGAATTTTGAGTCAGATAATTACACAATATTTTACTCAAGAAATGAAAATCTAATAAGAAATGCAATGACATTAACACTGAGGAAAGAGGTAGCCAAAGCAGTCAAAGGATATAAAGCAAAGTCTGACTGACTTTAGGGAAAACCCATCAATATAATGATAATCCAAGTTTATGTTCCAACTACAGATGCAGAAGAAGAAGAAATGGGAAGAATCTGTGGTGGAGTCCATAAGGAAACTGATCCCACACCAAAATATGGCTTGTTGTTAACCATGGACAATTAGAATGCCAAAGTAGGAAACAGAGCAGAATCGAAGATTGTAGGAAATTTTGGGCTAGGATCAAGAAATGAAGCAGGAGAGTGAATGACTGAATTTTCTGAAGCCAACAATTTGTTCATTGCAAACACATTCTTCAAGCAATCAGAGGTGATATCATGTGGTGGCCAATATAGAAATCAATCAGACTACATAACTGGAAGCAGAAGAGGGAGAAGCTCCATTTTCTCCAGGAAAAACAAGAGCAGTGGCAAATTGAGGCACAGACCATGAACTGCTAATATCAAAAATCAAAGTGATGCTAAAGAACACTAAACCAACCAAAATGCCAAAATAGAACCTGAAGAACATTCCAATAGAATAATGTAAGATAATGTAAAAAATAGATTAACACTATTAAATCTAATTGACTGGGCGCCTGGACAACTCTGGACTGAAGTAAGGGACATTGTCAGAGAAGAATGGGAAGAAGGCAGGCAGGCAGGCAGGCCGGCCGGTCGGCCTCAGTGGGTTGATGAAACTCTTAAAGAAATTAAGGACAGATGAGAAGCAAAAGTAAAAGATGAGAGAAATAGATTCAGAACCCTGAATGCCACTGTGCAACAACTTCCATGCAGGGACAAGGAGAATCCTCCACAATTCCCTTCCCTTTTGCCTCAGCATGAGTTCTCAGTGCCAGGGCCAAAGGCAAGGGAGTAGAAGGGAGAGCTCTGGAGGGGAGAAAGAAGGTTTGAGAGCTTCCCCTACATTCACTTATCTATTGCCTTAGTGCAAGTTAATTAGCACTGGGGGGCAGAGGCAAAGGAATGGGAGGGGGAGCTCAGGAGGGGAGAAGGAAGATGTGCACATGACTCCCTCTCTTCCCTTGTCTTTTTTTCTGGGTGTTTGCCTTTCTTCTCTGTATCTGGCAAAATGCAAGGGAATTAGAAGAGGAGGAGGATGGGAGGGAGGCACAGGTGTGCCTCACAAATAATGAAATTTGCGAATGTCAAACTTGCAAACGTGGAAGAAGGACTGTATAGCAAAGACTTTGATTGCCTATATCATGAAAAACTGTGGTTCACTTTTAAAGAAATGGGTGTACCACAACATTTGATTGTCTTGATTTGTAACCTGTAGTCAGGGCAAGTGGCTACTGTCAGGACAGAATACGTAGATATAGGATGGTTTCCACTTGTCAAGGGCCCAGGCAAGGCTGCATTGTATCACCCTATCTGTTTAACGTACACTGACCATAGCATACAGAAAGCAGGATTAGATTCAGAGGAGACAGGCAGTACAATTTGAGGAAAGAACATCAACAATTTTAAGATATGTAGAGGACACCACATTACTTGCAGAACTTAGCAAAGACTTGAATGATTCCTGAAGAAAGTAAATGAGGAAAGTGCAAAGCCGGGTTTACAGGTGAGCATTAAGGGCATTAACATTAACAAGAATATTAACAAGAACATTAAGAAAAGAAAAGAAAAGAAAAATCATTACCATGATTCATGATGATTTACCTAACTATAAAGTAGACAATGAAGACATTGAAAGACAAGATCCTGAAGTATCAAGGCATATCACTGAATACTAACATTAGGATTGTTATCATATTTCCAGTTTCTATGTATGGTTCTGAAAGATAACTAGATAAGATCCTGAAGTGTCAGGATATATTATTGACTACTAAAGTTAGGACTGTCCATGTCATCATATTCCAGTTCCTATGTATGGTTGGGAAAGGTAGGCAATGAAGAAAACTGATGGGAAGAAAATGAACTCATATGAATTGCTGGAGAAGAGTTCTACTGGTACCCTGGACTACTAAAAAGACAAATAAATGGGTGGCACAGCAAGTCACCTCTGATCTCTTCCTACAAGTCCAGAAAATTGAACTGAGACTGTTGTACTTTGGCCATCTAATGAGAAAACATGATTCACTAGAAAAGACAATAATACTTGGTAAAGTAGAAGGCAGTAGGAAAAGAGGGAGACTACCTTACAGATGCATAGACTCAATTAAGGAAGCCACAGCCCTGAGTCCCCAAGACCTGAGCAGTACTCTTGATGATAGGGTGACTTGGAGGTCTCATATTCATGGGGTAACTATGAGTCAAGGTCAATTTGATGGCAGTTAACAAACAGCAAAAGTAACCCCTTTAATTTCTTCTTAGTTTCCCAATAGTTTTAAATTTAAGGGCAGGGAAAGGCCTACAACCCTCTTATGCTCATTATGACTAGCTGGCAAACTGTCAAAGAGGGTTCAATTTCTTAAATTTTAGTACTGATTAGAGTTGCACCACTTTCTAGACTATAATAAAAAATGGCATTTTGGAGCAGAAATGGCAGTCATATCTTGGAGCCACTGAGAGATAGTTCCCTGGGGACTTTTCAAAATTAGTAGTGAGGAAGGCCATTCCTTCCAAAATTTGTATGAAAGGAACGGAAGGAAATATGGTTCTGAAAACAACTTTCCCAAAAGAACAGTGAAATCTTACTAAGCTCCAACTTTGGAAACAATGTGGAAATTATGACTGTTTTATTAACTTTAATAGTAACTGGAAGGAACTGGAAATTTTCAGGTATGTCTGAATGGTTTTACTGAGTCATTTTTATTGGGAAATAAATGAAAGAAACATAACTGTAATCTCTAGGCAGATGAATAATTTTCGTTTCCACAATTTTGCTTTGCAAAATTCTGGTTTCTGACAATGTATATGCTACAATTTATTCACATCAAAAACACCAAGGTGTGGAGATGGCTCACTGAAATGAGAGCTACACAGTGAATCCTGGCCTGACCATCCCTATCCCCACTTATTTGTAAGCAGCCTCTGTGGCTGATGGGGTTTTGTTCTCCTGTCACTGGGGAGGCTCATCGTTGCCATTTCCACCCTGTCCTGTGAGCAATCTTTTGTGTGACAGACTGAAACAGGATCCTTGTCACAGTAACAGTAGAGATTGCTCATGTGAGGGAGAATAGGACCATCAGCTAACTGTTTCCCAATCAACAGGGGATGGAGTCCTGTTGATCACTGCTGCTGCTTCCTGGCAAAGGGGGATCAGGGGACTTTCATGATCCCTACACAGCCTCTAAAGTAGAGCCTACATAGGGATTGTGAATACATAACAGTCATAAGTACACAACTCTGTTATACATTCATAAGTACCACAGAGGATACTGGCCATTGTGACTTCCCTCACTTGTTTAAGTGAGAAATAAGCCAAACTAACTTTAAGTAGAACTTACAGTATTCTTTTTTACTGTCTTGACATGTGACATGAATTATGTCCATTGAGTGAATACTAAATAAGGTAAATTCAGAACTTTGAAAACATCCCTTCAGCTATACCACTAGAACAACCTGAGTCTGTTGTACTATGCATTATGTTCTTAATAATCATATACAGTGAATGTGCAAAAGTGAGTTAGTTCTTCTTCAATATTAAGTGAACTTTTATGGTCTAAATCCTGTTTATTAATCTGTGCTAGAGTAAGCCATTTGAATCAACTGCTGTATTGTAAGCCATCATGATGTAGGGAGCCAGTGTAGTGTCATAGACTAGGCTTCTAGGAGACCAGGGTTCAAATGATGCCCCCTCCCCATGAAAACCACTGGGAGACCTTGGGCAAGTGTAATTCTTGCAGCCTAAGAGGAATGCAATGGAAACCTCATCTGAATAGATCTTTTTGTCAGAGCAGAGAATGAAAGTTTCATTCTCCTCTCTGCCTGCTACAATTTGATTATTATGCTCTCTAGTAGTTAAATACATTTAATTTTGTATATTGGATATGGCCCTATTAAGTTCTGGCATATCAGAATGCCTACCAGATGCCTCCACCTAGGGTCCATCTCAATTAGGACAGCCTGCTTATTCAATCTACAGACCCTAGGTATTTTGAGAGAGGCAGCTTGGGAAACACTCTGTTGAGAATGCACAGGTAAGTTCTCAAGCTCCCTCTTCCTCAGTGTCTTGGCTTGTAGGACACATAAGGGCCACAAGTTGAAGAAACAGACTAGAAGATAGTGTCTGGAGGTATATACCAGGTGATTACCTCTTCCTACGATAGTGGTATGTAGGAGCAGTACATGTCTAGGGCAACCCACTGCCACTTGCCCCTTCCAGAGACAGTGAACTCTGTAAAAGTCTTGTATGAACTGTGCATTCCTCATAAGTTATATGGCTGGAATCTTGCTAGTGCACTACATTACCTGTTGAATTTTATCTGTGACCAAACAGTCAGAGAGGGAGGGGAGAAATAATCAGCTTCTTTCTCCAATGCTTCCTTTCAGTCATGTTCATGGTTGTTGTTGTTGTTGTTGTTGTTGTTGTTGTTGTTGTGTGCCTTCAAGACATTTCCAACTTATGGTGACCCTAAGGTGGGCACATGGAGCAGAAATCACACACTCATCACAGGTTTATCATGGTGTTTTCCGGGGCTGAGAGTGTGTGATGTGCCCAAGGTTACCCAGTAGGTTTCAATGGCCAAGTGCGGAGTTGAATTCTGGGCCCTTTTCACATGGCATCTTAAATCTACATCAGCCACACTTTGCTTCCACTCCAGGAGCCACCTTACTGCATGATGTCATTGCCAATCAGGTACTATCCCAGCCGCAGGCAGTGGAAATCTCTCTGTTTTTCATTTTCAGGGAAAACTCGAAAATAACCAGCCTTTCCCAAAGCAATTGCAATAGCTGGGCCCATGCAGAGCCCCCATCCGGTGTCCTTCCATGAACAATCCAGGAGTGGGTGGGGTGTGGGCAGTCCCTCCCTCAGCAACTCCCAGAGGAAGCTCCACCCAGCAGCAGATCGGCTGTTGCCACAGTTGCATCAGCAAACACACAAGGAGATGTCGGCCAGGAAGGCCACCCTTGGAGCAACGTTGCCCCTGGCTCCGACGATGACACCAGCCCCCAGGGTCCAGCCAAATTTCAAAAGTTTTTTTTTTTTAAAAAGATAACACCACTGTTAGCATGATAGCACCTGCCGGTGGGTGCTTGTGGGTGTCAGGCAGCCTAACTCTACAAAGGAAATGGCTGGGAGCTATCACAAGGAATACCTTTTCTCCCCCACACACACCCCTGCTCATCCCTATTGCCATTTCAGAGAAAGCCAAAGTTCTGTTGCTGAACTTCTTTTGGGGTAGACACAATAAACCATAACCACTATCTATTGTGCTAACATTAGCATGGCTGCTGGCCAAAAAAATACAAAAAATAGACCAATCAGGAGCAGTGGGACGAGGATGGGGCGGGACCTGGAAGTGGCCAAGAATGTGGAGCTGCGGAACATGCACCAAGTACAGTGCCGGTCTAGTCCCGTGAATGCCCAGGTGCCTGCAGAAAAAGAGAGCCTGCATACTGGGCCCAATCTGCAATTGGCAATCTCACAATGATGCCGGAACACCATGAGACTAAGCTATGGTGCAAAAAGGGCCCAGGGTCTCCAGTCCTATGCTCAAACCATTGCAACACAATGGTCACTTTACCCATGACCTTTTCTCTTCTGCTGTGACTACCTACACTGGCATGACAATGAGACTCTGTCTTGCAATGATCTAGAAATTTAAATAACAGGATTTTTTAAAAAGAGAAAAATGCAAAGAGGTTCTTTTTATGCTCAAGTTTGTCTTAATACTTTGTTTCCATTTCTCCACTGAATACCTGGGAACAGTTAATTTCTTTTTTTAAAAAAAACAATATTCTTGATCTACATCATAATAAACTTCACTCCAGGTGCAAGGTGAAGTCCTTGATTCAACTTCACTTCACTGCTTGTACCTTGTACCACCTAAATTTATTCTCCAGCTTTGCTGATAAAGGACAGCCATGTTACCTTGTACTTTTGGTCCAAAGCAACAACGGAACCATATGCTTCAACTAAAAGCAATGATCAGTTAGTTCACTGAGTGCTTTGCCAATCCTTCCTATACAGAGGCAGAGGAAGGCAATTGCTTCTGTATCCCTTGAGGACTAACCTGAGGCCCTCATAGCTCAGTCTGACTCTGCAAGCCTTTGATCAGTATATTTATTGAGTCAATGGGCTGAAGGATGTCTGGACTTGTCTATTTCTCTCCATACCTTCTCTCCACTTCAAGTTTTAATAATGTCAGCCTGACGAAGAATTCTGGAAAGCTCACCTTTTTAAATTACAGTCCTCCTTCCACATTCACAGGTTTGACCTTTGCAAATTTGATTATTTGTGAGATGCATGCATGCTTCCCCTCCCCATTCCCCCCATCCTATTCCCTTGCCTCTGTGTGCTGTGCCTTCCTCCCCCGTTCCATTGTCTTTTCCCTGGCCATGGAAAAAGAAGGCATGGGCACCTGGGCAAAGGGAATGAGGTGAGGGAATGAGAGTGGGGAGCTTTGGAAGGGAATGGGAGGGGCAGCATGAGGGAGAGTTATTCATATTTTTTCCACTTTCACAAGGGTTCAGAGCCCCAAACCCTCACAAGAGTGGAGGGGCTATTGTATATTTTAGTGGTCTAGTAAAGTTTATTACCTGACTGTGCCCTTTTTTGTTTTACTTTTACTTCTTATTTTTTAAAAAAACAAATGTGAGTAAAGAGCAAATCTAGAAGCTGGTTTGTAACTATAGGAAATAGCAAGCATCGGGTAGACTGGTATTAGTGATCTATGACTGTATACTCTCCAACTGTCCCCATTTGGCAGGGACAGTTCGATTAATCATCTACTTTTTCAGCTGCTTTTAAAAAGTCCCAGTTTCTTTTCCCTCCTCCCCTTTTCCACTTCTGTCCTCAACTTGCTTCATTTGCTGCAAACTGAGCTCAAAGTGTAAAAGTAGTTTTCATTCAATTTTGCAGAGGGAGAGGAGAGGAGAGGTGGAATCTTGTCCTTCCTGGTAGATTCAGGCAAAAGCAAACTGCTGCAGTCTTTTCTAGCTTGTATGTTCTTTCTCATTAATAACTTTTGATATTTTAATCACATTCTGATATTAATTGGCCACACATGTTCTGGCTTTCATCTGTGAAATGTTGGAGGGTACGTGTTTGGAATAGACTTTCACATGTCCATACAGGCTAACAGAAGTTGGTAGCTACCCAGTTTTGCAAAGAAAAGTGGCAGCACAGCTGAGCAAACACATTGAAGAAAAGTGATGAAATAATCAAAACTTGGACCGGCTTACTTAAGCTTAAAACTATTTCTGTTGATATACAAAAGGGAGAAAACCAATTGGGGTAAGACTGTTTTGGAGACAGTCTGAGTCTTAAAGTGTCTTTGAGCCAAACGTTTCCAACAATCTGACACACATTTTGCTCCCCAAGCCTTTAGCTTCTCTAAATGGTGACTCAGAGTCTATGAAATGCTAAAATGTAGCAGCTGCTGAGGTTACAGCCTTGGAAATTACGGCACCTATTAAAACAATGTCATAAATGTAAATACATTGAAGTTGGAGAAAAATAAACATAGGAGTTGGTACTTGGATACAGTAAGAGAGAATGGAGGAACCTCTATTATACAATCCACTCCAAGCTGAATTGTAGAATTTTTCAACTACCATCCTTACAGGGTGAATGAAATATCTATCATAGCTAACAGTATCTTTCCAGCCATGTGTCTTAAGACTTTAATCCTATGTATGATTACAATGGGATTTAATACCTCGTAAGACAGTATTGGTTTGCAGTCTAGTTCAGGGATGGGGACCATTTTGCAATGAGGGACTACTTAGAAGGACCAGTGGGAAAAGTCCACTGAGGACTGCAGCTGACGGTGAGCAGAACCAAAGCCAATGGTGAAATTTAGCAGTGTTGCAGAACTGCACAGCTCTTTTCCTGTTTGTGTTAGCCTATCTTTCTCACTCTCTCTCATACCCATGCACTTACATGTGCACACACATAACATGTACACACATGAGAAAAATTAGCACTGTCAGAGGGCTGGTTTCATACCCTCCAACATTTCACGGATGAAACCTAGAACATGTAGCCAAGTAACAGAGCACAGTTAACATGGCAAAAGTTATCGATGAGGAAGAATATCCAAGCTAAAAGGGGCTGCTATAGTTTGCTTTTGCCTGAACTGTCTGGGAAGGGTGAAATCCCACCCCTTCTCTCCCAACCCTGCTAATTGAATGCAAATAGCTTTTGCACTTTGAGCCTAGTTTGCAGCAGTTGAAGTCAACTGAAGACAAAGTGGGAAAGAGGGAGGAAGACAGAAAAAATGGAACATTTTAAAAGCAGCTGAACAAGAAAGACTGTCATGACTGTCTCTCCCAAACTGAGACCTTTGCAGACCAAATGTAGGATGAGTTGGCTGACACTGAGGTTTGCATGAAATCAAGTTAACGGTCAGGGCTGCAAGTTCCCTTCTCTGGGTCCAGTGGCTAGACCCATAGGAATGTCCCCATTCTTTATCATCTGTGAGATGGATTTGCTTCAGGTTTCTTTTTAGTATGAAGTAATATGACCTTCTAGAACTTTAGTTAGCTTATTATTTGTGGTGGCTGCTCACACTGCTGCAGTTGCTGGAGCTGGAAGATTCTGTAATTATTCTTTTCTCCAAAAGAGTGAATAGCTACACATACCGTCTCAATGCTGGAATTTACGCACGGGATGAAGGCCTTTCAAAGAAAACTTCTGAAGCATTTTAAAGTGATCAGAGAGTGTGATGCTTCTGTGTGTGTGTGTGTGTGAGAGAGAGAGACAGACTGACTGACTGACTGCTTTTTTGCTGTTTTTGATTTGCTTGTTAGATATATGCTTTTGATTTGTATTGCCTTGGAGTGCGAGTTGTCTCTTCCCCACCCAAGGAAAAAATGAATGGAAATATTTCTTTTGCTGTGCCATTCAGATACAAATTCCTTCCTTGATTGATTTCCCTTTTCCACATGGTGTCAGCTCAAGCAGATCTTTTCAACCTGGATATGGTTAAGACACTTTACTTGGCAGGATAGCAAAGCCTGACATCTTTGTTCCTATTGCACTACATAACATACTGTTTGCAAAGCAATTGCTAAGTCAGAATAGTAGTTTTAGGTTGCCAGTCAAACAATTTTATTATATGCGGGGGGAGGGGTTGAGGAGGAGAGGAAATCAGTGCCATTAACTCTCAGAGTTGGCCCAAAACATTCTGCTCTGTGTGGTAGAACAGAAACCAGTGCTTGCCTGAACATCAAGGTGAATAACATTCAAACCTATCCAAGTTCTTTTTGTAACTAAGTCAGTGTATCCCTCAGACACTTATTTCCATCCTTGATAACAAAAAAATGTGATAACAACTTGGTAATTAACAACTTGCTACCTTTTCAGGACATCAAAAAATCTACTGTCTGAGGCAGCTACCACATCTTGCCTAAAGGCAGGGCTGTCCCTGTTGCCTTGCTATGCTTGTGTAACAGTTTGTGTCTTTATGTTTATAATTGTATGAACAGAATGAGTTTTTAATAAACTCATTTTTTTTAATTTAATGATTTTTTTAAATTTAAAATTCAGGATCTATTCACAGCATACACTTCAGCATCAGAGACAGAATTTAGGCAATATTAAACATAGATCTCCATGGACAACATAAGACAACTGGAAACATTCACTTGGTAATATTATATTATATGTTCCTTTCAAACTAAATCAAGTAACAGTCTATATCGTTTTTGAAAAAAAAAACTTGTCAAATATTGTTAATAAAACCGTAGCCAGTCTTGGAAGGGGTGGGATTCCACTTTACTATAAACTAAAGAGCACCTCTGGAAAGTCATTCTTGTTACAATTAATTCCTTGGTTTTGAAAAAGAAAAATGTTACAAACAAAGGATGTAAACACATATCATGCATATATGTTTACAAAAGTGAGCAATTTAGTTTATACTTCACAACTTTCAAAAATTAGATGCCTCCTAATAAAAGAAAGTTGGCAGGAATGACTCTTATTCTACATTTGCTTTCAGGGGTCTTTCTGAAATCTATTATTTTACCACTTATTGCCATGGATGAAGTGTCCTCCTTAAATTATATCATTATGGGAAGGGTAGGAAAATGGGGAAAAAATCAATGAAAATCTCTTTCCTACAGTCATTACAAAAGAAACAAATACACATGCAAGGCAATTTAGTAACAAATTGAGGTATTCCCCAAGGAAGGAATGTTATTTGAAGAGAAGTGTGTAGTGGCCTCTAGTGGTTCATTTATGTAGAAAAACACCAATACAACTTATGCCAGTCTATTGCAAAGTGGCATGAAAGTGTAAAAATGTAAACTCAGCAGTAAAGCCAGGAGTCAAATCAAATACACAGCGCATACTTGCTTGGGACAAAGTCTGATGGAATTCACTGGGATTTTCCTCTAAGTAAACATACATAAAATATTGCTGCAGAATGACAGATGAGATGAGACAAACTGTTATGTTTTTCTGGAACTGAAACAAAATTTTGTTGTTGTTTAAAGAATGCCTACATGTCTCATTGTGAAGACCTACAGATTTGATGATATGTTCATAGCATTAATAGGAACACTCTCCACGCAGTTCATCAGGTTATTAAAATTTCTCTTTTAAACGCCACAGAAATATTATTGATATTGGAGAGTTCCTCCAAATTTCAATTGGAATGTAGTGATCTGATCTATACTTTGGTGATAAAAAGGACTTTCACTTTCAAATGTCTAATGTAAAGTATCCGATCCAACATAATGTTACTGGAGGACAAGAGTACACATAGTGGATTTCCAGTGCTTTTTGCAGTTGGATGGATGGCAGTGTACATGTTCCTGTGGACCCTAGCTATGCCACCAGTTGTGCAATTAGTTTTGTAAACAGGTCTCTAATTAGTTCTACAGCCAGTTCTGCAAAGCTGGACAACCAGCTGTCCCAATTACTGGACAGCTGTGTTGGATTACTTCCTTGCACATAGCTCAAAACTAGTGTTACCATACCCTACATTCCCCTTCTGCAGGATGTGCTGTTTTCTTAATTGAACATATTTATGGCTAGAAAACATGACCAAAGGCACACTGATCCAGAAAAACATGTAGCCAAGTCAGGCTGACCTTAGACAAGGCTAGGTCACATGTTCAGAGAGGATTTGGTGAGAAACTCTATGCCAATGGGTCTGTGCTAATCCTTTCAACACCTCAGGGTCCATGCACACTTGAATACAATAGAAGATGAAACTGCCAGATGAAGCAATCGGGGACCATCCCTTGATCTCACCCTATGGAAATCTTCCCTATACCCTCTGCCTGACCAAGGCATTAAGATATTGTCATGATTCCCATCAATGTTTTGTCACTCTGGAGTAAAGCAGTCAGCCCATTCCAAATTCCTTTGGCAATTCCATGGAAAAGCCATTATGGCTTTGCCAATGCACCCTTTCAGGGTAGGAAATAGGGAACATAAACCCTACCTTTGGCCCCAGCAAATTGTAGTACGTTGGATGTAGTGCACAGACAGTTGTTCTTCTGTGCTACACTTCGATGCTGTCTGAGCCCCTTCACTTCAACCTTCTTCAGGACTGGTAACTGTCATCCTTTCCACCTCTAATCTCTCTCTATCCAGCTTTTCATTACTCAGTTTCCGATAGTCTTGTATGGTTCTTGAGAGTGTCTGGTTTCTTGTGTGTTTGTCAATCCAAATAAAATACTTTGTTTAACTTTAAACTGGAGTTCTCTCCATAGTTAGTACTGGTATACATAGGTGAAAAGATCCTGTCATTACCCTCCTCACAGGGCTCCTTTGAGTTATACTTCTTGAACATTTTAAAGACATGCTGGCATTTCAGGTAGATCTCAAAGCCCTTCACCTCTCAAGGTAACACTAGGTTCTGATGCAACATCACTGGTACTTGTAGAATGCTATCATTGGAAACTTTCCAAATTTTTCAAAGTATGTAGGTGACTTTCGAAGTGAGTTTTATAAGAAATGCAATCTGGGTCTCTAATACTATAGAGGAAACTCATAGATTCTTCCCCAACTCTGTCCTGCTTACAAAAAACAGAAACAAAAGTAGTAAAATGTTATCTGCTTTAGATAAATGGTGTGTTCTTGACATTCATTATGTGTGAGATATAGGTACAAAGTGTGTGAGAGACAGAGAACTGGCACATTTTGCTTTTGCCTCATGATTCTCCTTTTATTTGGATTTGGATGGAGATCATTTGGATGAGCTGGAATGTGTGCTTGTTGAATGCATTGCAAGTGACCTTCTGCATTCCTGAACTCCATTCACAGCATCTACTGAATCTGAACAGGTATTAGACAGGCCTAGTGGCTATGATCTTGATCTACAAATAGGGAAGGTTTCTATTAAAAATTAAAATGGCTGGGTGAATTAAGAATGCACACAGTTCAGACCAAATAAAATATTTTCCCCTAACTGCCCAAGTAAGGTGCAACTAATGGATTTCTCAATGGATTATAGTTGTGCCAACTGGTTCATAAGGATATATAAACTAAGAAAACTCTACTTTAGTACTTTTCTCCATCTGCCAGCAGAGTCTAAGTATATCCCTCGAGCACAGTCATTAAAATGTCAGGACATTTGTGCTCAAAATTGATCCAAAGGACTAAGAAGTCTCAGATATTGAAGTATTCAACTGCCAAAGAAATATTGTTAGCAATTTTAGCAGGTAAAGACAAGGTTTCATAGTTCTACCTGTATTATTCTCATCATTCTTATAAAACCAAGTCTGAACTGCAGCACAAATAAAATGCCTAGACAAGTGAGTGGGGAAAAATGTTTCTGTTCCAAGCTAAAATGTATAATTAAAAATTAGTCTCTCAAGGTATATTTAGAAGCTTATTAAAAACTGTTTCTGGCATCTCTGAATGGAAATGTCATTAGTTCCTACAGTCTTACTCAGAAAAAAAAAATATATATTCCAATGTGTTGAAGGGTGTGGGCATTTTCACAGAAAACTACATTGGATGTGTATATTCAACTATTATCAACTGATCCTATAATAAGACACTTTCTGTTTATATTCAACTTTATTTTTAAGTAAAACGAGGTCAGCAAATATGGAGGGACAGGGCAAAATTTTATCAACCCCTCCACATTTTGCATTTCCACATTTTGGATCAAAGTAGGCCAAAACTGCAACACAAAAAAAATGTCTGGTTTTGTTGGAGTCACAGTTTTCCAACCACTTTCATCCAAAGTAAGGAGGTGACAGGATAAGGCAAAACACCATACTTGGCAATGGTAGGGGCATTTTTTCAGGTGATTTTTCATCTGCTTTTTAAAATGGGAGATCTAGAATATAAACAGGCAACTGTCATGAGTTAAGGGGTTACATTGCCCCCTGCAGGACATCTTGGAAGGCTATACACACACACCAGCCATTCTCTCCAATGGCTTCCAGAATGTGTGAGATTGTCATGAGCCAGGCTGAGCGTGCTGCCAATTCAGACTTGGACTCCAATTTAGACTTAGACTCCCAGCCAGGGGAGGTTCCCTTGTAGGGACCTTCAGGAGAGAGGGCTCCTTCAGAGGCCAGGGAGGAGTCTGCTGGCGACCCCACAGCTGTCCCGGGCATGGGTCCTGAGCCAGTACCTGCAGCAGATGTTTGTGCTCCAGAGGCAGAGGCCAGTGCTCCCGACCCAACAGAGGCTGGTGTTTCTGACTCCAGCCCAGAGTTTGCAGCTGACCCTCCCCCCACGTTCCTTCAGAGGCGGCTGGAGGAGGGGGCGGTCCGGAGGTTTCAGCGGCTGCGGGGAAGCATCTGATGAATCAGCCCTGAAGTCTTGAGGGGCTCCACCTGTGAGCTGAGCGAATGGACATTTGATCAGCCCCAGCTGGGCTAAAGACTGTGTATTTAAGACAGATGCTGTTGGAGTTGGGCACGGGGCAACAACCGTCTACCAACTGGGAATTTGTGTCGCATGTCATGGGCTTTCTGTTCCAGACTAAACCTTGCTGTTTGAGCTTGCTGCCCCTGGGACTTGAATGTTTGTTTTGGTGACGTAACCTCTTGCTTTATTTATTACTAAAGCCATAAACTCAGTTCCTGCCTTGTGTCTGCTTGGCCGCTGCCTGACAGTGACAGAGATGCATTTTGCCACATCCCCTCCACTCTGCTGTTTCAGGCCCATGAGGTGGTTTTTTTATTTTTTAACAAAAGGAACTGACCCAGAAGTTGCTTCCTGTTCATTTCCTGCTTTTAGAAAAGGTCTCTCCTGATACCACTACCAGAGTGATAACTGGAGATGGCTGTGTAGAAGAGGGAGTTTCAGCAGGTGTGGCTTGTTGCCTGACAAGCAACACATGCTCAGATTCCCCTTTCTATGCAATTATTAAAGATACAGAACCTGTTTTCAATGTATATCCTGGATGTAAAATGGCCTGCAGGGAAATTTATTGAAATCGACTGCTATACCCACCATGGGTCATCTGAGGGCAAATATATTTCTTCTGATTTTTTGCTTTTTTTAATTAGAACCCTAGGAGACCCACAAAAACAAGCACTACACTCTGCCCACTACTGATCTAGAGGCCTGGATAACTTGAAAATACAAATGTAAGAGTTAGGGCCAGTTATGGCCCACAGACTGCACTTTTGCAATTCTCCCCAAGTGGATTAAGTTCATAATTTGAAATTTCTTTTAAATATAACATTTCCAATGGAGGGTACAGATGGCCTCTGTGAATGGCATTTTTGAAATCAACTGATATATTTATAACAACACTATCCAAACAGAGACAGTCTACTGGTGATTATCCATACCCTGATAATCTTTTGTTTTGAATACTATGTTTTATGTGGGTTGGCCTTTGATGGAAGGTCCAGAAATGTCAGTATAGGAAGACTCCACATTTTGACACTCCATTATCCAAAGACTTGTTTTTTTGATGTTTCCAAATTAAGGACAAGTTCTATGAATTTGAGGGAGGTTCCACTCTTTCGTTGATTCTTCCTGTTTACAGAGGCTCACTTGAAACCACTTGCATGCACAAAATAAGCTGAAAAGAGGGGGGGAAGGTGCTAAGCCAGCTGAGAGACTTTGCAAGCAGCGTGTACATGGTCAGTCTCAAGTGAGCCTCTGTTAAGTCCTTCATGTTTCTTACAGTATAGAAAATGGTTTCCAATTTTCAATTCCATTTTCTGACAATGCTCTGGTGCCAGATAATTGAGTGAAGACTGTATTTCAAAACAAGGCAGTGTGATTGTTAACAAGGCTGAGATTACATGATAAAACAAGTGTTGCATGATCTGTATGTGTTTCCTTTCCATTTCCAGGGCCTGACCGTATATATTCCAGGAGAGGAGTGAGTGATATGAACAGAAAAGCATGGGTGACTGCAGGGAGGAATATTGGAAAATGTGTGAGCTAAGTGAATGGGGGCTGAAGTATGGGAAGAAGGGAAGATAGCATTTTTCTTCCCCAAAAGACCTCTTAGAGAAATTCCATCAGACTTTAATTTAATGATACTATATGTCATATTGGTTAACTGTTAATTTGTTAGCTATTGACAATACATTCTGCATCGCTCATAACTGTAGAAGAACATCTAATACAGTAAAGTAGTTAGGTAACCAACCCAACTAAACTAATGTTATTCTATGCAAGGAGTCAGTTCAGTTAAAATTTAACATAAGACATATCATAAACCACAAGTAGGCTTGTGTTCAGTAAAGCTTTTCCACAAAGGCTTAAGTTAAAATGATTCTGTGGTTAAGTAGTGTAGCCTCTTTTATCCTTTGAATGAAATAAGTACTCTAAGAAGCCACTTCTTTTCAGACTAAAGAAAGCCATGGGAATTCTATCTCAATGAATTGAATGAGGAAAGCAGAGGAAAGTTTACACATATATAATTTCAGTAAGATACTTCACATCCGAGTCTGCCAGTTTGGAAAACACACTGAGTAGCTGGTAAATTGTTTAAAGCAAGGAAAGAGGAGCTAATTTCCAGATGTTTGTGGGAAAGCTACCCAAACAAGTCTGAACTCAGATTAGATAACAAGCAGGACACTATAAGGGTTTGGACAGAGTTCTTGAGCCAAAAAAGTCAATCTCCCTTTGTGCGTATATTTACTAACCTCTTTTCCATATTGTTATGCTTATAAAGTTGTGCTTTTCTATTTATGCCCTTCTATTTCTAAATTTTGGTCTATTCCAATGACTCAATAATTATGCTTGGAAGAGAAGCAGCTAGGGAATTATTAATCATAATTTAGTCAAATTATTGCTCATGTTTATGGGAAGTACTCTGTGGTCTTTCCTGGTGCAACCTCTTTCAAACTTAAGGGTGTGATGTCAGTTACGAACTCGGCAAGCAATGTGGAAAGCATCTTTCTTTCACTGAAAAGTCCATATTATTTTTGTATTGTTCTATTTTCTCAGAAAGAATGATCAGTCAGTTTGTCAGATGGCAAACCGAAGTGATCCTGGTGGCAGCCTATATATATGATCTATCTGTGGACTTTTGACTTAGGGTGTATTTCAGTTTATTTTCTCAGACAAATTCAATTCCCTCTTCTCTATCAAGATTTAGGCACCCTTCTGCCAACTATATAGCATAAGGCCATTCCTCTTAGCTTTAAAGTCTACCTCAGTGGCTGAGTCAGCAGAAGAAATGACAGAGGCTGCAGGAAGAGAGGTCTTTTCCTTTACAGCACCCAATATGCTGCAAGATACTGTATTAAGATAAAAGCCCCCAATGGACCTTTGTAAATGTAGATGTACCAGAAACGTTCAGGCAATCATACTCCCAAGGGCCAATAGACAGGACAGACTGAGGCAAACAGCTAAGGCTGGGCATCTGCAAAGGACATAGGAGTCATTTTTCCCCTCCCCCAGTCAGGCTGTACTAGTATATTGGAAAAGACATCATTGTTCAGGTTCAACTTTTGAAGCTTCAGTAACAAACCTGAATAGACTACATCTCACAAGACTCTACCACACTCCATATTGGTGGGAAAGGCAACTGGACAAGAAGATCATCTTTTCTGATTGAGATGGAAAAGGCGGAAAAAGATGTAGAAGGAAGAAAAACAATTTTTTAAAAAATCTAATGTTTTTATGACCGGGGCAGCTCTGCTAAGAGGTTAGGAAGGAAGGCAAAAAAAGAGGTGATGAGCGTGGCTTTGGTAGTGGCAGGAACTTAGCAGAGAGGAAAGGGATGCAGGCCTTCCTCATTAGAATGCTCTTGGGAGAGGAGGTTCAGGGACTGAAAAACTTGTCTGGGACTCTTGTGTTCACCAGATCTCCCTGGGGTTTGAATCTGAGTCAAGTTTTGATGAATGCTCACACCACACTGTACTCAAGTCTTGGCTTTCATATGCTTTCAGCCTTGCCCATACCAATAGTAGTTCCGTTCTTAAAAGGGCATGTTGTGGGTGCCACACAAAAGTGTTCCAACATTACTAATTCAGTGTCTCACTGCATAAAACCAACAGGACTTTAGGACATCTCAATTTGCCCTAGAAATTTGATTGCATATTTTTTCCTACCTTTATTTTTCCATTTTCTAATAATAGTTCTCTTTTTCATAAGACTGAGCAATAAAATTGAGGGATGGTAAGATGATTTCTCCATTAGCATTTTACATATCTATTTTATGCTTATTTTTCTTTCTTTGTTTTAGAGATAATGATTTTGTTACTACCACAAAACAGGGCACCCAACACATTTGGGAATGCTGTGGACTCTGTAGTCCACAGTATCCCTGACATTTCTTAAAGGAACACAGTGAAGAACGTCCCAGCTTGCTGACTCAGGCCTTGCTGATACAACCCAGGTTGGCTGTTTTATTGCAAAAAGGCATTGGATAGCAGCATCCCAAGGCTGGAAAACAAGTTGGCAAAGTAGTTCACCCTAGGCAGGAGAAGGAATGGAAAGAACTACCTCCCAGTATCCAATCTTTCCTCTTGTCTATATACGTCTAGCAATCATCTCTTCTTCTGACCTAAGCAACTTGAAATGGGATGTCTCTTCAGTTATTGTGACCTTACTGCTTGAGGCAGAGGATCACATCAAATTATGTCAATCCTGAGTTCCTTGAGACAGAGACTAGCCATTTTTTTTTTATTTTAGTATTCTGAAAAGTGCCATATGTATAAGTTATATTACAATAAAATAGTATGGGCATACCTTTATGTTTAACATAGTAGTATGCTAATAATAGTTGTGATTTCTCCGTAGTCTCATAGAATCATAGAGTTGGAAGAAACCACAACAGCCATTGAGTCCAACCTCTGCCATGCAGGAATTTAAAGCACCCCTGTCCTATCTCAGTCAGGGCAGCACAACTGATAACTCAAAAAACAAACAAACTGAATAGCTCACAACTCATTACTTACTTTTATTCAAGTTCATAAATAGAGTCCAACAGAATTCCAAGGCAAGCAAGCCCAAAGTCAGTCAGTGTAATCTAAAGTCTAAATCTTCAGTGTAATCTAAAGTCAGGCTCAGCAATATATCCAGCCGTCAATAAGGTCAGATAAGCTCTAAAAACTCCTAGAGAAGAAGGGCTTACATTTTCATATGTTATATCTGATCCAACAGATAATATCAGACACATTTTCAATACAGCCAAGATTATCCCATATAGCTCTAGCCCATGATCTATCCAATTAAATTTGGATTAAGATTAAAATTGCCTACATTATTTTTTAAGTAATGTAGTTATAATTACAGTTCAACTCTTCACCAAGTAGTTAGTTTCCATTACAGTTCAAATTCTTAAAAAAAAATGCTTTCTTGCCGCTGAAAAAAATATATTGCATACCAACTATGTAGTTACTAAAGACATAAAAATGCTACAAGATTCTTTTCTGTGGTATAAAACATACCTAACTTAGTGAAACTGCACACAGTCTACAACCATAAAAACAACTTAAACAGATACAGTGCAAAAGACTGGAATCATTTCTTATATTACAATCATCATGTAATTTATGCACCTTACTTAATCCAAAAAGGAAGTGGATATAAGCAACTCATTAGCAACTGGTTAATCCAAACTAGAGTAGATCAACTGAAATTGTTGAATGGTGGGTCAACATACACATAAAGTCCACTGATTCAGTGGATCTAGTCTAGGGAGATTAACAATAGAATTTAGACCATTACTTGTAACTAATTACTGCCAAGCTCTGAGTAAGATTGGGAATGTCACCAGCCTGCCAACAGCCAGAAACTTCACACATATATTCTTTCTTTGACTTTTTCCCATCATATTTCATGCAGAACTTCTGATAAATAAAAGACCTGCAGCTGCATCTTTTCTACATAGGAGATTTCTATTAAAATTTAACTGGAGTTGGGGAAGTTTCTGTTGCTGACACTGAAAAGCAAAATAGATTACTTTGTTACTCCTTTTCCCTTCTATTAACAACTGTAGAGGCTCTGCTGGCCTTTCAGCACCTTTCAATAGATATTCCCTATATTTCCTATAGTTGCTAAACAAAATCCATAATCTTAATTCCAGATCAAAAATGGGGGAAGGAAAGATGCATACCATTCATTTATAAGGGTTATAGATTACCAGGTGGGTTTCACATATGCTTTTGAAATTCTTAAATGCCTTTTCTCATAATGGACTAGATTTGGTTTGATCTGCCAATTTACTGACCTAAGATCCAAGATTTCTTTTTATATTTTCCCCCAAAACAGCATAATTTAAAAGCAGGTTACACCCTTATGCTTAATAGATTTCACATATATTTTGTTAGGTCTTGGTCCCATAAACTCAGGATCATTCATGGGCCAAAATAAAATGACACCCAAGAGAAAATGTTGATCTTTCCTCTTACATGAATGGCAAAGCAGATTCCCAGCAATACATTCTGCTTGAATTACAGTGGACAAGCCAGCTCACGCTAAGCTGTACCCTTGCAAGTGGCCTACTGAGAAAGGCTGGAAGCTGCTCACATGTGGTGAGGGAAATGGCCATATGAAACAGCCACTTAGATCAATCATCCATCTTCATGGTGGAGACTGTCGGGACATGGTAAAAAGAACTGGGAGTAAACAGTTGTGTTGATCCACAGAATCTCCAAATGTTTTAGGTTTATTGTTGGGAAATGTGAGAAATAGTAGTGGATCTATCAAGCAGAGAAATCAAATTTGTAAGGCAGAAGTTGAACAACAGCCTGCCGCCTGCCAACCCACTCAAACAGGGTATAGCAAAGAAAGAAACAGCTTAGTCTTCATTGTAAAACATATGAATGTAGTTTTGCCTAGAAATTGCTCATTTTTTTAAAAAAATGATCTAATTGAAGAGAAAGAAGAGAAAATGGTTAGAGGAAGAAAGTAGGTATGGTAAAGAAACCAATGGGAAATCTGAAAACATGGACACTATAAACTGGTGAGCATAGCCTTGCAATCATTGCTAACTTTTATATTTTCCCCATGTGTGAATGTGACATTCTATACATGTAGACTAGGTGTGGTTTTGACCAGCATCTGGCATCAATGTCATCTTTCTTCTCTTACATCAATGTGTAAGAGATGTTACAGGGACAAACTCTTGTAATGATTTCAGAGAACAAGAGAGCAGCGTGTTCCTCTTTGTCCTCCACAGGTAGAAATGAGGAGAAGTGTCACATTTAATAGCCAAAGAAATATTTATTACCTTGTTAAGATTGCTTTGTCAAAATTGGTCAGAAACTCCTGGGAGTTTTCAAGGAGAAATGAAAGAGTGAAAAAGCCAACCCTCTGCTCTGGCGCAAAACAAAATAGATATAATAATAATAATAATGCCAAAACAACTGTGCTCAAGGGTTTCCTTCCTAAATCACTAAGTAAAGACAAAAAAAAGGTCCTATCCTGACTTCTGATCAGATGATAAACATCTCAATTAGCAAAGTGGAAGCAACATGATGGCTGCCAAAATTGCCTTCACCCTAGGGGCTTATGGTAGAGAAAGAAGGAGAGTTGTCAGGTCTGAGAAATCCTTGGAATTCCACTGCTGCAACCCCACTCCTCTGTTTTAGTAGTAGGCAGAAAGCAATTCAGAGAGGAACAGTTTCCAGGACTATTCTTCCAAGTGCAAGCGAAAAACTTTGTAGACTTAATTCAGACTTATGCCAAATGATGTGCTAAAATCTTTGGGAGGAAGATGGAATAAAGTTATTGATATAAATCATTGTCAAGGTACTGAAAGGCATTATTGAGGTCAGAAGGTCCTTTCTTGGCAACTGGTAGAGTTTTAGTATAAATATTTAGTGGCTGCTCTAAGGTGAGGAATAATTGTGCAATCCTATACGTTTGCACACTGAAGTCCCTTTGAAGTCAGGGGCTTATTCTTATGAAAACCAGTATAGGGTTGCTACCTAAGTGTATTGACTACAAATGGATAGCTCTTTGAATTCCATTTTCTTCATTTTTGTATAAAAGAGGCATGTCTACAGGTCAGTATCATGGACGACTAATTAAATATGAGCTAATTTCCCATCCTGCACTCAGTGCCAAACCGCGTCACTAACCAGAACAACCAAATAACAATGAGAAAATTCCTTCTGAGCACAGGCTTTAATGAGATCCATGTTCTCTCCACCCTCCTGTGGACTCATTCCAATTTTCAGGAAGGGAATAAATCAGATCTAGCATATTAGATTAAAATCAAACCAGAAGGTACTTCTACATTTGAAGTTGGGGGGAGGGTACACTCATATAGAGTACTTCAGTGTGAAATCATTTTGTTTCTAGTTGGCCTTTAATGTTGCCAGGATTTCAAAACAGCAGTAAGGGACAGCCAAAATTCATGACATTGAGTTGCAATTATGAAGAAGCTATCAACAAGTTTGTGTTCTACCCAAACATCAACTGAAAGTACTGATTTCAGTTTATTTAGCCATTTATTTATTTGTATGCCACCTTTCTCCCAGAGTGGGGCTGAAAGTGGGTCCCAAACAGATTAAATTAAAAATAACAATGATAAAACAATTAAAAATCAGCACATCAAACAATATAAGTCATTTAAAAGAGATAAAAAAGTCTTTTTTAAAAAAGTAAAGCACACATCCGAATAAGAAGTCTCTCTGTGTACACATTAAAAGCCTGCTTAAGCAAAAAAGTCTTTGCCTGTTGGCAAAAGGAAAGTAGGGAGGTGGCCAGCCTAGGCCATTTCCATGCCAGCCAGCCCCTCCAGCAACTGCAAACCTCAGGACTCCATAGAATGTTGAAAGTGGAATCATAGTGCTATAACAGTCTAGTGCGGAAATGGCTCTAACCTCCCACGGAAGGGAGTTCTGGGACTAGGAGCCAGCCAGTGAGAAGGCTGTCTCCTGTATTCTTATCAAGCAAGCCTGGTGATGGTGGTGGGACTAAGTGAAATCCCTCCTCTAGAGATCTTAAAACTCTGGCAGGGTTCATATAGGAAGATACAATCTTTCAGACAGTCTGTATAGGACTTTATAAATCACAACCAGCACTTTGAATTGTTCCCAGAAATGAACTGCTAGCCAGTTAACAAGGGAGCTACATGCTCCCTATTAACTGGCTCCAGCCAGCATTCTGGCCACAGCATTTTGAAGTCCAAACAGCTTCCAAAAGCAGCACCATGTAAAGTGTGTTACAGCAGTCCAAATGGGATATAATGAAGGCATGTGTCGCCATAGCCAGATCTGATGTCTGAAGGAATGGGCACAGCTGGTACACTAGTTATAGCCATGCAAATATACTCCTGGAGACTACTGAAACCTGGGCACAAGGCTCAGAGCTAAGTCCAGGAGAACACCCAATGTGTGAGCCTGAGAATTCAGGGGAAGCATAACCTCATCCAGTGCAGGGGGAGACCCTATTCCTTGATCTGACTTTTGACTGATTTAAGAACACCTCTGCTTTGTCTGGATAAAGTTTCAATTTGTCCTCATCCAATTCATTACTGACAGCAGACATTAGTTCAGTTCAAAGATAGCTTTGATGGAATTGGAAAAACAGAGTTGGATGTCATCACCATATTGGTGACATTGAACCCCCAAACTCCAGATGACCTTTTCCAGCAGTGTCATGTAGATGCTAAACAACATGTGGGGAAAAATGGAATACTGAAGGGCTTCAAACAGGAGTACCCCAACACCACCTTCTAAGGTTGCTCCCCGAAGAAGGACTGAAACCACTGTAGAACAGTGCTCCCAAGTCCCATCCCAGAGAGGTGGCCTAGAAGGATACCATAGTCAGTGGTGCTGAAAGATCCAGCAGAAACAACAGGGACACACTGCCCCAATCCAATTCCCTATGCAGATCATCCAGCAAGGCAACCAAAACTGTCCCATAACTAAACCTGAAGCCATACTGAAATGGATCTAGATAATCTGTTCTACCTAGAAATATCTGGAGCCACGTATTTCTCTGTAGAATTAACATACTGTCTACATTCACAAATGGCATGATATATACCTTTCTGTCTTTGTGGAGGACGGATATCCCAAAATACAGGATTTTTGGCATCTCATTCAAAAGGAAAAGTCTTCCAACCCTCAAATAGGAGGATGTTGCCTCAAATATGGGAAGTCATTTACAACAAGGGACAACTTTCAGCCCTACAAGGAATAAACTTTCTTGCTCTCAAATAAGGAACCTCTCCTATAATGAGTTACACCTGGCAAACTTATTGGTTACGTACCTAATAAAAAATAAAATAATAATTAATAAATAGATAATTCTGCAAATGCTCATTTACCCAGATCTTTTTTTTATCTCTAGTGTTGATTTTTTTTTAAAAAAAGCTTAGATTGTGTGGGAACAATATCAAAGGACCAATAAACTATTTTACCAGCTGGGGGGTGAAGAGAGCAAAGGTAAGGAAAAGCACCAATAACACATAGTCAATGATAGGCTAAGATGTCCACAGTATTCACTGAGTGCAGCTTATAGCATTTGGCACAACATAAAACATGGATGCAGTCATGGAGTAGTCTTACCACTGGCTGAAATCCCTCTACCCACCTACCCCTTATGCTGAGGAACACCAGTGGTGGGCAGGATATAGGATTCAGTAAGACATGGACAGAAACATCGGTACTACCTAGTATCTGGGAGTGAAGTTTGCTTGTTAGCCACAAGCTGAGCTGATGCCTAGAAACCTACTACCTAGACCCCTCATGGGGATTATCCTATTTTGTGGGGGTAGATAAGAAAACTCCACTTATCCCTATAAATGAATCTGACTCAACACCCACAATGATCCACATGACCAAGGCTGAAAGAAATAAGATGTGCAACAGAACAATATCATCACATGGATTACTGTTGTGAGTGTGATGCTAATTATATCAACAGGCATTGTTTTCTTGGATCCTGTAAGGCCATTTCCGCACTATACTATTATAGTCCTATCATTCCACTTTCAACATCCTATGGAATTCTAGAGTCTGCAGTTTAGGGAGGGGCACTTAGGATTCTCAGCCAGAGAGCTCTTTGGCCTCAGTAACCTACAAACCCCAGAATTCCATAGGATGTTGCAAGTGGAATAATAGCACTATAATAGCGTAGTGCAGAAATGGCCTTCGTCAGCCTTCCCCTGCCTTACCAATGGTCATGCTTGCCATGATGGAATTTGTATAGAGAAGTTTTGCTCAAGGAGGCATTAAAGATGAGTGCAGAATAGATGGCTAGTATTTTCAGTGTTGATAATCAACACAAAAAATTGATATCTCAGGTTAGAAATCAGAAATACAATGCAGACAAAGTTTCTGCTAAACCAGAGGCAGGAATTGTGAGGGCTTCTAGAAGTTGTTGAATTTCACCTTTCAGAAGTCCTCAGCTTAGTCTGTGCTGGCAAGGGCTAATGGAAATTGTAATTCAACAATGGCCCTTTCTACACGGGGGGGCATGAAACGTGGGGAAACGGGGCAGCGCATGTGGGAACAGAGCTTACCTCGATCTGTCGCCGCGGGGAGCAGCACGCGTTCGCCGCTCTACATGGTGGCGGTGTCCAGCGGCATCCGGTGGCGTCCGGCAGCACCCAAAATGGCGGCTGGCGGCTTCCAGCGGCTCTCTGCCAATCAGAGAAGCGTGCCAGCCAGAAGCCCACCCCCGGGCAGCTCTGCAGGGAAGCGCTTGCGCACCCCTGCAATTCCCCACGGGGCGCTGCAACGGGCTAGTGCGCGCGTGTTTCATAAAGACCACATGAAATGTGGTCTTTATAAAACACGTGACGCCACCCCCGCGGCCACGCAAGGGCAGTTTAAGGTGGGGAAACTCCACATTTCTAACCACCCTAGCGCACCCCACGGTGTAGATGATCTCCAGGTGAAGTCATCCCACCCCGTGTTACCCCATGTTTTTCCCCGTGTGGAAAGGACCAACGTGTGGGCCATGTGATTCCAAATTGTGTACTAGATATATTGCTTTGTATTGGCTCACATATGTAAGCTGTAACTAATGACTCTTGTGCACATTGTTGACTGGGTGTGGTGGATGCCTCCCTAAGGCATATTTTAAGAATCAGATTGGGTGATGCATTCTTAACATTTTAGAAGCATTCTACCATCTGCTTGTTACAGCACCTGATTTTCCTTACGCATATATCATGCCTTTAGCATGTTTCGTTGGTGACTGGTCATTGGAAGGTAAACATAGGCTTAATTTGTAAGATTATTGCTAAAGCATGTGTCTAGAAAATCTCACTGTCAAAGGCAATGTGAGTTAGCAGTTGGGAGTATGCATTCCCATTATTTTTTGTTTTGACCCTCAGGCGTAGTGAGAGAAAAGTAAATCAAATCCACAGGTGATAGTTTTCTGCTTCTCTGAAGAAGAAAAATCAAACACATGAGAAGGCAATTGCAGTAATTTCTATTTGTTGAGGTATTCCTCTATATAGTTATAGGGACATTTTTGGGGAATGGATTTCTATTTTACATTTAAATAAAAAAGGTTAAAGGATGAGGTAATGTGGGACACCATTTGGCTATGTGAAAGAAAAATTCAGGCAAAACCCAAGAGCAAGTGTGCGAGACCAGAACTGCCCTTTACGCAATTCACATGGAATTTCTTTATAACAGTTCATCTGAAATACAATTTGGAATAAAATAGCAAAGCTAGTAACAGAGGAGGGAAGCATAAATTAGTCTCCACTAAGTCATTGGACATAATGAGGTGCCTTTTTTAAAAAAACAACAACAACAAACCAGCTATTCCAGAAATGACACTAGATCAGTCTTAATAAAAAGCGATAAAAATGGTCATCTGCATGACATCTCAGCCTTGTGGCATGCCCTTTGCTAGCTTTAACTCAAAGACAGACATGCCATATGTGCTCCACATGTGATGAATGGGGAGGGAGAAAAACATACTTTATCATACTCTATCTCCCCAGCTGGAGGTGCACATCTCTCAAAGCCTAAATAAAACTAGCCATGACAATGTCCATCAGGCATTCCACCATCTTGTAAGCTGTATTTTCCACCATTCTTCATTCCTTTAAAAATGTGTATGCATGTTCAAACATAAACCATAGAATTATATGAAAGATACAGCCCAAATTGTGACGTCTAAATCTGCATGGGGATACTGCATTAAAATATCCTTCTCCAACATATTTCTTTTCATTTGCTTACCACTTCAACCCTAACATTGCCCATATTAGCTGGGGTGGATGGGAACTGCAGTCCAAAAAGTCTGTAAAAAATTTGTTTTGGAAATGTAACATCGTAGCCCAGTTCTAGTGTTACATAAAGCTGTGAAAGGACAGCATAAATAGAAAAACACTATGTGGTTATGCCTTTAATGATGTCCTTACCATTGTATGCATTATCACATCTTTTCTGTTTTCTGCCCTTTCAAGGTACTAGAGGAGCTACTGCAGAAGTTGCAATAGAACACAGAAAAATGGAACAGTGATGTGAATGGGACTAGTTATTACTTCACAGCCATTTCCTATTCATGTTGCATATGTTACAGATGACTATGGCAAGTGTATATATGTTTCCCAGCCTTCCTGAAAACAGTATCTCAGGTTTCAAAAGAGATTCCATTTCTCTCTCACACATAGATACAAACACACATAGACACAAACAGAGAGAGAAGGAAGGAAGGAAGGAAGGAAAGGAAGGAAGGAAGGAAGGAAGGAAGGAAGGAAAAGGAAAAAAGGGAAAAAAAGAAAGAAAGAAAGAAAGAAAGAAAGAAAGAAAGAAAATCAAAGGCTGTTCAGCCAGTAACAACCACTTCCACCACCCTGCTGGTACTGTTACAGAGCAGTGATTATGCAATGAAGATGTCATATGACCTGAAATAAACTATTTTCAAACATAGAATTTGAAGAACTGAAAGGATCAATAAAGCAGTAGAATAAAAAGGTAAGAATGCAGAGGAATCAGCAGAAAAGGTTAACTTAGAAAAGAATGTATGGATCACCAACTGAAAAATGAGCTAGTAATGGAAATGTAGAAAGTGAAGATATAAAAAGGAAAACTTAAAAAGGAAGAAAATGCTGATTCTTATTGACCAAGGAACTGAATTACGGAGGAAAAATATTGAGGAAATGAAGAGTACTCAAAAACAAATCAGAGTACCGAGCATAAAAGCTGTGCCAAAGAATGAAGTGAAACCTAATTATTGAAGATGTTACTTTGCCAATTCTAGCACTTCCCAGCTTTCAGGATACAAACCAATTGCTGCACTGCATAGCAGCAACATAGTATACTAATTCTCTTGGAGTACAAAAGAATTAGTATAGGGACAATGTAAAAAGATGGAAATTTGAAAAATGAAGAAAATTTGTTTAATTTTAAACAAAAACAAAAATATCAGTTGGAAACAAAATCAATTTCAGATGTGATGGAGATTCTAAAACAGAAATAGAAGAAAAAGAGGGCGGCAAGGAGATTTGCCACAAAACTCGTTGTTTGAGGTGTTCCAGAGCTGAGCCTACAATTCTGAACCACAAGCCCTGACCTATATGGAATGGTGTGGGGAGAAGGGTCAAGGAGAAAAGAGACTGAGCTCATCTCAACACAGCAATAAAATCTATTTTCACCATAACACTAACTCTATAGAGACATACATGCATACATGCATGAAGATATTTGGGAGCAAAAACAGAAGACTGTAGATTACAATGGATATATGGTAAACAAGGAAGGCATGGGAGACTGGACACACCCACACTGAACTTTATAATCTTCCACCAGCCCACAAATGTACTATAAAGTATCGATTAAAGAAAAACAAAACACCTGGGTGGTAGAAATAAAAAGAATTAGGTAAGTAGGAGGAAAAGCCCCAAACTTCTCAGAAATACCAAATTATTATCTGGTTCTCAGAAAAAGAAACAGCATGTACAATGCATGTAAAAAAGCCACTGTCTCCTGACACTTTTGACCAGTCTGGGGCCATTTCCGCACTACAGTGTTATAGTGCTATTATTGCACTTTTAACATCCTATGGAATCCTGGGGTTTGCAGTTTAGGGAGGGGAATTTAGAATTCTCAGCCAGAGGCTCTTGGGCCTCAGTAAACTACAAACCCCAAAATTCCAGAGGATGTTGAAAGTGGAATAATAGCCCGATAACACTGTAGTGCAGAAATGATCTGGATGAGCCCTTTAATTATATGCAGGTTTACCGTTCTTATCAAGTGATAATGGTGGCATTTTTTTGAGAAGTGACAGAATATTTATACTAAAAACTTGGCATCCAGATACACTGCTTGGCCTGCTTCTTTTGTGAAGGATTGCCCTTGTGAAAATGACAATTCCTACAGCAGTGGTTCTCAACCTGTGGGTCCCCAGATGTTCGTGGACTTCAGCTCCCAGAAGCCCCAGCCACTATGGTAAATGCTCACGGCTTCTGGGAGCTGAAGTCCACAAACATCTGGGGACTCACAGGTTGAGAACCACTGTCCTAGAGGAAATTCTTGAGGGAAATTATGCTTGTTAAACTGTTTGGGAAAGTTTTAACTTCAGATTCCTTTAAATGTTGGGTATAAAAATGGGTGAGTGGGTGCTATGGGTACAGAGGTAGGCAGTGAGTGCTTTGACATTTTTTGTACATAGAGACTCCCCTGATTGAGGTTCAATGTCAGTTTAGCTTCCCACAGTGAATCACAAAGATGACCTCCTGTTTTTAAATGGAACCATGCTGTCAGACAAAACCTCTCTGCTCTCACCAGACAGTAGGAAAAGTATACTTTCCCCCTGAATGCCTCTGTTTAGGCCTGGTGCACATCCAGTGAAAACAATGGAGCCCTGTACAGAACTACAAGAGGTCTGGATGTTTCCTGCCAGGCAGTCAGAACCTGATGGCTTCTCCAGACTTCAGAGGGCAGTAAAATGGAACAGAAACAAATACTGAGTTACAAATATTTTGAACACATGTATGGGCTTCATTCTTGGTAAAGCCAGGGGTCCACTGATTACTTTTTAAAAAGTAAATAGCCCTAGTTATAGTTTCAAGCCCCCCACATTGGTTACTATTGCAATTACCATTTAAAAATATAACTGTGATTTTCATTTCTAAATCAAATAGTGGCTTTTAAGGTACTTTCAAAAAGCTCATCTGAGTGCTACAGACCACTGACCTATGACACAAACACACACTCTCTCTCTCTCTCTCTATATATATATATACATGTCACTGTTATCTCAACACCTGTGACCACAAGCATAACAGAAACCAAAGCACAGCCATTGGAGATGCGCAACATTTCTAGTTTTTAAACAATAGACCAGAAATTTGAGGGAATTAGTTGCACAGAACTACTTACTGGTAATTAGACCCTTATCAAGACTAAATTATATCAAACTGCAACTTAATAGAGGAACAACTTTACTCCTTTGCAGTGTAATGTTAACATTTTAACTTTCTTTAATAGTTATTTTGTAAGGCCACATTCATAGAACTTTAATAGTAAGTTAAAACATTTAGCATTACATTACAAAAGGAATAATGTTCTCCCTCTGTTAAGTTACTCTTGTGATCTATTTATATCTTCCTTACTGCACACAGTATTACAAACCACAGGCCAGGTACTGCTTATAATAGTTCCACAGAAGCACAGACCCCTGTTAGCCAGTAGACAAGGAGGAATCCAAAATGTACCAGTTAGGAGGAAGGAAGGTATGTTGTTGCTGTTTGCCTTCAAGTTCTTTCCGACTGATGGCAACCCTATTGTATCACAAGGGTTTCTGGGGTCTGAAGGTGTGTAACATGCCCAGGATTACCCAGCTGATTTCCATGCCTGAACAGGAAATCAAACCTTGATCTCATGGTAGTAGAAAACACTCAAACTACTATACCACACTGGCTTTTGGAGGAAGGTGTGTATCGAGATATTTTGGGAGTCATTTCTTGATCAGTTTTAAATCAAACACAGAGAGTTCAGGAAGTGGTCTTTTTTAAGTCTCTGGAGGTGCTCTCTCTCCTAGCCTTAAAGAGATTGAGGGCTTCTGTGGACAACTTTGTGCTATTACTGCTCCCGTCATTAGATGCAAATTGTAATCTCAGCATCATCTATTAGATATGAGAATGTGTGCTAAATATAGAAATATCCACACTTTTTATCCTGATTATGAAAGGAACAGAGAAATTAAAGGACAACTAATCCCCACTTAACTAAACTAAACATTACACAAGAACTCTATGATTGGGTTTCCTGACGTTCTTGGTAAAGTTCCCATACATTTTTAACATAGTGTCATAATATGGCCAGCATACAGTAGTGTTGGACTAGGAGTAGGACTCTACTCTCCATTCAATCATGAAAGCTCATTGGGTAACTTTGGTCAAGTCACATTCTCTCAGCCTCAGAGGAAGTCAATGGCAAATCACTTATGAACAAATCTTTCCAAGAAAACCCTGTGAGAGGCTTACCTTAGGGTTGCCATAAATCAGAATTGACTTAAGGGCATACAGCAGCAAGAACAACAACAAACATATGGCAGCATAGTTACACTAGATCACAACATTATGCAAATGATGTGTCATTATGCAACATGGGTCAGTGTACATCAGTCTCTTAACTACCCACCCACTGTCAAAAGTGAGAGAACAGTCTGGATGCCTATGCAAAATGGTTGGCTACAACAGGGACCATATTTTGCAACATCTGAGAAAGTGAAATCACTTGTGATTTTTTTTAAAATATTTGCATATGCCCAACAGGATCATCACCCTTGTATTTATTTAAAAGCATCCACGAGGGACTAATTACAAATTGTATAGATGCTTGACTATCTATACATGGGGATGGACAATTTAGGGAGAAAAATGCAGGTATGCGTTTCTTAGTGAGGGAGATGACAGCTCTTGGGCAGGCATTTAGATTACGAAAAGAACTGTCACTAAGAGAAATGGTTGAACCCTTATCCCTACTTCCTTTTTAAATAGGGATGTACTTCTTTACTAATTTTCTTCTTGGACAATGCAATGAGCAAGTTTTAGCAATTTTCTTCCAATTGCAAAAAAGTCTTCAAAACCTGTACAGCTTTTGATATCACAGTTCAAGACTTATTTCTACACAATGTTCACATGTGGTTGTTTTGTGAAGAAAATGATATTTTCTGTGCAGAAATATGTATTATTTTCTGTTCAGGAAATGATGTTTCATGCAGAAAATAAGCATGTGTGAATTTTGCATAGAATAAATCCCTAATTACCACATTTTGTGTAATATTATTTTCTGTGGAAAAAATACCATTTCTGTACAAAACAACCACATGTGAATTTTGTGCAGAAAAAGTCCTGAACTGTGAAAATTCTCAGCAATTGAGGATTCTTTTCATCAAAGTTTTAAACACTCAAGGAATATGGTTTTCAACTATTTATCTTATTTTATTTTTGAATATATGCGCCTTTCCTGATTTTTATATAAATGTAACAAAAAAGCCTACCATAGATTTCCCAAATAAATTTCTAGTGTTCTTGAGCTTTTTTTTTTTTTTTAATAAGTACTGAGGCATATATGTGCTCTCCCTTCATAGATGTGTGCACACATTTTCTTACATCCATTTCTAGGTACACATGCATCCATACATGCAGTTTAACTACAAAATTGAAGGGTCATGTTGGTGGAATGCTCAACTAATCAAGGGAAAAGGCATTTTGCCCACTGTGTAAAAAATTATGAAAGATTACTGAATGTTCTGGGCATTCTTTGATGGCTGTTCCTATATCCTTAGCTCTTTGTACCCACCTACACAGTCAAGATTTTCCACTAAGACATACATTAAATGGTTCAGCAGATGCAGTTTTAGCTTGATCTGGCTACTCAACTATGTGCATATAGTGCCTTTTAGTGCTTGTTTTTTGTTCTGTTTGAAATTATTCTCCCACAACCTCATGCTCTGCATCTTGCTCTTAAGCTGAAAGAAGCTGGGCAGACACCATTGACTTGCAAACGAAATATTGCCTTTAATTAAAACCTTAGTGCAACAACAGAACAAATACAGTGAGCTTTGTCATAAAGCCAGATGGAACCTGTTCAACTTGGTTGATAACTGAGCCCGCTTCCCAGTTTGTGTTGAACAGTACCCTGTGTAAAAGGGGAACTTGTCTCTTGTCTGTCTTAGATTAGTATGGGACTGGAGCCATTACAGTGGTCTGCTTTCTACAAGCTTGAATCTGAAATTTTACACAATATGGGGAGCTGGCGCAGTTCCTCAGTCACTTTAGACTTGCATCTTGCACTGCATAAAAGCCAATGTTCCACACGTCCTTCTCTTAAAAGCCACCATTGTTCTCATTCATAATTGAACAATTCAGTCTTTGGTTTAGAGAAGCAAGAGACTCTGGCTACCGCTTACAGTTTCCAGATAGGCTCTAATTTCAGACACAGACACACGAAATCAAGTGTTTCTATACTGTGCCTTTGTTGTGGGTTTGGCTATTATTAGATGATCATTTATAATACCAAAGAATGATTAAAACAAAGATAGTCTCAATTATAATATTCAAAAATTTCAAACCACTGTATTAATATTAAACATAACAATTCTATCATTGTCACTGCCATTGTATCAGTTCACTTGGGATTATTTATATCTGCAACCAATTATAAGTTATAGAAGGAGCAAAAAGTGTTTAGATAGAATGGCAGTGTCCTCCATTGTTCTACAAATAGCCTGAAACATTAACATATAATTTATAAATCTATGTAATGTAATTTCATACTATACCTTCTTCAAACAATAGCAAGGTTAGGGCCATTTTTTCAATAAATTTTATTAGTGCTTTCCATTACATAAGAAATAAAGTCCATTTACAATTTATAATGGAGTAGACATGATGCGGCAGAACCAAGCACACAGGTAAAGCCACATGTAGAAGATTATTGCTTGGCTGCTACCATACGTCCTCAAGCCTGCCACTTTCTAGGGCAGGAAGAAAGGATTGTTTTTGGTGGGCATTTCCTTCCAACAAGAACAATTAAAACAACAACAACAGATATCTATGGGTCACAATCAACTGCTAAGGCATAACAGCTAAATAGATCTATCTTCTCTTAATGAAGCTGCAACAGAACATCATAGCTGCAGCAACAGCAGAGAGCTGCTTCTGTCCATCAGAAATGGGAAGTATGGAGAACAAAGACTGCCTTCATACTTCTGCATTACTCAGGCAGAAAAATGTTTCCAAACAGGCCTGATTATCTTTTTTTTAAAAAAATCGCATGACAGAAAAATCACTTGCCATTCAAATGTACAAATCTACATTGACTATTCAGCCTCATACCCCATTTCTGGAGTCTACACTTGACATGTGCTAGTTTCAATCTTATTTTGTGTGTGCTTTTCTCTCATCATCAAGCTATAAAAGGTTGGACCACGGTAGCTGTTCCTTGCCCATGATTTTCGCTGTACCAACGTGATTAGCCTCAGTATGTGAGTAGTGGGGATTCCACATTGTGGAAGTGAGCTGCTTTTTCAACACCTCTCACCTTTTTGTATGTCTGCATAGCAACAGCATAAGGGACTTTGGGCTACAGTTATCAAAACTACTGCATACCATTGGCTTAGCTCTCGTGTTTCAGAAAAGTGAGTGAGGCCAAAAAATAAGATCATGAGTAAAATGTGATGATAGTGAGTACCTGTGGAAGTCTAGAAGAGATCATCAGACAGTGCTTCAGGACTCAAGGATGCATTGTTTGTTGCTGCTCCCTACCCATTTACCTTAACACACTCCTTCTAACTCCATATTGTAGTTCCTGAGGAAACCCGACAGTCTGCTGCTGGTGGTTTTCTGTGTATAATTTATATGCCATCCACCACGCAAACAATATCAAATGTAATTACTGACTAGTGTGGCATGGGAGAGATGGGGGCAAATGCTATTGGAAGAGTAATCCATGGTTCCCTGTTTTCCAGGCAAGGAATTATTTGTTTTTGTTTTTTTAATCAATCTGAATGGCCAAATCCAAGCTGGGAAATAACCAATTACAAATAAGAAGTTACTTCCCAGCTTTGACCTGGACCTTTTATAATATAATTAATTCCCTTTGCAATAATTGAGTGTGACAGAACCCTTATCCATGTTGATTTCACAGTTCCAGCTCTTGGGCTGTTATCACTCACTTCAGTCTTTTACCCTTCCCTGGGTCTGGTACTCAGGCCTCAAAGTGGCTGCTATTTTGGACTACTGGCAGTCAGGCCCCAGCAAGGGTTACTGCAGCTTCTGTTTACTGGTGAGAAAGAGTGGGGGGAGGGAGGAAAGATGAAAATACAGTTGCCTTGGGCTCCAAATAGAAAGAAAAGGAGACTGCGCTCCATCTGGGTGTGTTCCATCTGTGAGCATATTTTCATTTCTGCCACCTTCCAAGCTGAAGGGGCCTAACAGTTGCTGGAGTAAAAGAGGACATGGAACTGTGCAGGTGGGGCACTATGAATAATTGGAACTCAGGCATTATGTTTAAAACTTAACTTTATTGCTTTTACTATGTAATTATAACTACTCGTCATTACAGAGGTACAACCTTACTTGATCGTGCAGGAGAGATATGACACAACCCAGCTGCTTCCTCATGCTAGTGTAGGTGAGGAGATGGATGTAGAATGTACTATTCAGATATTTTCTAAAAGTGTCTTAAATAGTAACTATTTAGTTACTTTTGAGAAACAGCAAATTAATGTTACCTCTCAAAATTGTACTTATGAGAGTTTTTAACTCCTAGGGGTGCAGCTCCAATGATAGCTCTAAGCAATTGCTTTTAAAGTATTTTTCCAAGCACTGGGCCAATCTAATTTTTCAAGGGGTAAAAGCTCTGACTTATTGCAAGCAATATCTTTAAAAAAAAACACAGAAACTGCTTTTCATTTAAAAATAACGTAGGGTTTGAATCAGCTTCTCCTGCATTACTCTCTTTTATAGTATAGTTCTGCTTTACATCCCCCATAAAATGAACTTTAGAAGAAGTTTTGACCTGTTCTGTAGCTTTTATGAATCTAAGTTAGAGCATCCCTCTCTACAGACATATCCCCATTAAAGGCATTTTCTTTAACAACTCTCCACCTGGTTTACCTTATGGTTTCTGCAAAGGAACCATACATCTGAATATAATCACCAAGGAATGAGGTGCCATTACATTACAGAATCTTGGCTAAGGACTTCTGGAAATTTTGAGTTTATGTTTATCATTCTTCCTCTTAGGAGTCTGGGCAGAATTTCTCAGCAACAGACAGCAGGATCAGCTTCATCGTATCTGTTAAACTGTAGGCATCTTTTGTCAGATCTTCAGCAGAAAATCTTGAGACCTGAAATGTGTCCCAGAGGAATGTTTTAAACCTCCAACATCTACTCATTTTAAATGAATTCAGAAATAGCATATGGAAGTTGTCAACATTGTCTGTGGTTACCAGGGATAATCTGTATGAATCAAGCCATTCAGTTGCATCAAAACCAAAGCTAAACACTTTCCAAGTGTTGGCTTGGAAAGAATATCTGGGACAAGCAGAATAATTTCCTTAACACTAACTGGGTCTCAGCTGGACACTGCATTAGGAAAGATATTGACACACTGGGGAAAAAAGCAGTCACAAGAGAGCAATAAAAGGGGCAAAGGAGTTGTTAAAACAAGATGCATTAAAACAGAGTGAAATATTGTAGAAGCTAGTCAATGAATGTGTCCACCAGTTGGAAAGATTTAAAAAAGAGACAGTTAAGATTAGCACTGAAAGCAGCAGGTTTCAAACTGAGTTACAGGGAATGGCTCATTTAGTGGTGACTAGTATTTGCCCTGAGAGCCAGTGTGATTTAATGATTTGAGTATTGGATTACAATCTTGGAGACTGGGATTCAGTTCCCTGCTTGGCCATGGAAACACATTAGGTGACTTTAGGCACATCACACTCAGCCCCAGAAAACCTTGTGATAAGTTCACCTTAGATTCGCTGTAAGTCAGAAATGACTTGAAGGCACACAACAACAACAACAAGTATCTGTCCTATCAGTGAAGTGATGAATTCCTTATGGATTTTGGTCCCAGCTTTAAAGGAGTTCACTAAGGTATTGAACCTCTGTTAGCGTTTAGGTTTAGCACCTTAGTAGTTCCTTTCTAGTTCAGAATAAAACCCAGGATGATTCACTGTTTCATTGACATGGAAATACCAGCCACCAGGGTTTCCTTAGAAGCATATGAGGAGTTCATTAATCTTGTAGATTTAATTTCCATTAAATTTGGCTTTTTTGCGGCTGACATATAGCCATATTAGGTTAGGGTTAGGCATATACTAGGACTCACACATCTTTGTACAAATAGTTTAATAACCCCTTATAGCTGACAGATCACCGTTTTCTTTGCTGCTTCTTTGACACAATTGTCTTTAGGGAGGAAAAAACTCTCATCTGCACAGATAACTCAGAAATCTGTAAATGTGTGGAATTTCAGGCTGTTTATCATTCATATTGACGTGGAAATCCTAACAAGGGATTAAATACCATTAAAACCAAGGAGTAAGTTCTGCTCTTAGTCAATCTCTTCCTTGAAGGTACCTATCCTTAAAGAAGGAGAAACGTTCTATTTCCAATACAAGAATAGGAATAACAGCAGAGATTTTCCTGCCTTGGGCAATGTTTACTTATATATGCTACCCTAATGAGAGCCCGAGGCATCTTTGGAAGCAAATTAGCAGGCTAACATCAATGTTCAGTGTAATCACTAGAGGATCTGTGCATTACTTTGCAATTTGTGATAACCACAACTTCCAATTTTGAATAGCAGCACTTATGATGAAAATCAAGTGAATCCATGTCATTCTTCCTCTAAACCTGAAATGCATATGCAGAACATTCCACTTAGACACCATATCATACAAACTTAATATAAACAGCTGTTTACAGCAGATGAAAACAAACAGACTTCCAGTAAAAGGTGTGAAGGAAGTAGAAGAAAGATAAATGGTAGTGGTGGTAGAAAGAGTAAAAGGGATAGCCTGAACCACTTTTGGTTCTAATTGCCTGCATTTGGCTTCATTCCTGCCCATGGCTGACATGTAGCCTCAAACAAATATCTATGCTGGGTATGCCACCTTTATTTGTTGAGGCCCATAACTTTAGTTATTTCCTTTCTATATCTTCCATAATTAATCAACTTTATTTTTTGGTAACAACATAATCCTAAATCCAACTCTAGACTGGAAACATCAAGCAAATTGGCAAACTAGGGGAAAAAAATAGTCCACAAGTTGATGGTTCTGTAGAGAAAATTGCTAGACCAGAAACAGGGAGTAAGTAGTTTTAGGCATGGAGAAGCTCCTTCACAACTCTGTGATGCATATTCCATCAGCAGTTGGAGGACCTCACCAGCAGTTTACAATTTGCACATTGTCCATGGAGTTATGGAGTAGTTCAGTTCATCACAGAGCAACTTCTCCATCCCAAAATTTCCTTCCAACAGGCATTCTTCTTTCTGCTGTTAAAGAGGTACCTCAGTAGGCCTCCTATGAACAGAGGACAGGGTAGGACCAGGGTCAAAATAATGCTACTTTTTGTTTATTAATCTTGAGAATGCTTGACCTGTGTTTGTCATGTGGGAGTTTAAGCAGAGCACAGTTTTTGCATGTGTACACATGTACATGTGAGTATGCAAACTTATGTGAATTTTTACTATGGAAGCTTGGTTTCTGCTTTGGTAATTAATCCATAGAGCAGGAGGGTGATGTGTAAATCACTAGCTTTTGAGGAATACTATATAAATTTTTGTGTTAAAGACAATTTATTGCTTCAGTGATGTAACCATTAAGCTATTGAACATCTGAGTTTTGCTTAACTGTGTTTACCCACTCAAGAGTCCTCTGGAGAAATCTGATTCTTCCTACAAAAGAACTTCAGATGTTTAGGATTATCCCTCTGACTTTTGCCAACAACACGTACATTTCCTGTTTCTTGGAGCATCATAAGATTTTAATTACAGTATCCTATTAATAGGGCAAAGGAATTAACGCTTCATATTTTATGCAACCAGAGTCGCTCAGAAGAAGTATGTGAGTTGTCAATATGCTGCAATAAAAGCCTCTTTTGTTTTGAGCCAAAAGCACTCCAAATGCCAATTAAAGCAAATTGGACAGAAGTACTCCAGCTTTAGTCAAATTTCCCTGCTTGGCAACTATGAGCCACATCTCAAGGACCAACAGGGTTATGTAATTATTGTCATCACCATCATCATCAGGATTGATGCTATTCTTTCTTATAAAGGGTTATAAAGTAGTAATTTAGAAGAAAGGTGGCAAGAGCTTTCTTTCCTGGAGGAACTGGACTGGCAGCTTTGAATAAGACCTAAATCAGCTGAAGTTGTAAACTTAAAATGGCCTAGCTCTAGCCTGCTAAATTGCTAATTAAACATCTCAGCAGTTCTTCAGCAATACAAAGCTTTAAAAAATTATTTCTTTGGACCAGAGTCCCAGAATTCCCAAGTGCCCATGCTGGCTAAGGGATTCTGTGATTTGTAGTTCAAACACCCACCTTCCCCAAAGTATGCATTTTCATCGATTGAATCTGCAGTGCTGGTTTGGAGGCCTTGTGTGACTTGGGAGTCAAATAATTAAAGAAGTTCCTATTCCTACATATATTATGGAAGCTCTTCTCTAGATGCCAGGCAGCTGAAAAATGGGGCCGGGGAAGGTGCACCAGATCTGTGGAATTCTCTTTCCAAAGAAGCTTATTCAGCACAGAAATTTTAATATTTTCAGTGCCAGGTGAAAAAAAGAAATGATGCTAATTTCTATCAACCTCCTCCCATAAAAAATTGTAATGGGTCAGTATTTTTCAAATTAAACTATAGGACCGTTTCCATTAGTCTCTCGTTGCTCTTGCTTACAAGTGTTAAAACTGGGGCACAGAAAGTTATTTGGATGAGCACATAGGGGACCAATTTCATGAATTTAATCAAGATTAGAGATGGAAATTCCAGTATTACTAATTAAAATCAGCCCTCTATGTCTGTGGATTTCATTTTCATGAATCTGATTATTTGTGAGTTTCTCCAATCCATGCCCTTCCCACTCCAAATGCTCTTTTTTTCTGGAGGAAAATTCCTTCTCAGCTGCTCCAATCAGGTCACACAGACCTTTGAAAACCTGCCTCTGGTCCTCTTCCTCCTCCACCAGCTGCTGCCCAGCATACAACCCTCTCCCAATGCCATCCACACACCCAAAGAAGGAGATGGGCAAAAGAGGAAAGGTATAGGGCTACCATGCTGATGTGCCCTATTCCCTCCTCTTTTCCTGACCTGGTTTGGAACCTGGTTGCCCGCTCTACCCACCATACCTCAGCCCCCTTTCACAGACACAGACATTTTGATCTTTCTGATTTTTCACCTTTTCCAGGGGTGCTGTGCACCTAGCCCTAGCAAATGTGGAGGGCAAACTGTATACACTACATCAAGGTGAGGTGGCAAGATGAATACAAGAGTGCCTACGGCATATCAAAAGATTAATGTGGCCCTGCCATCAAGGGAATCATTGTATAAAGAATCACAGTAAGTGATGGTTTTGACCAGATACATTCATCCACATACATGGAATCTAGAACTCTGCTCTGGTCATTGATAATTCACCCAATGGAATCAAACAGAGGTTCAGAAGTTTGAAAATGACTCTTGTGTTGCAGAGCAAAACCATCAATATACTTGTTCACACCAGAAAACCTCTGTTATCCATAAATCTTGCTTCCATAGACTTTCCTGTTGATCAAAGTATCACCTTCTAGCAATGCTTAACAGAGATTATGATTTCATGGCTGATGAATCCAAGCATTGGATTCACTCAGAATTAACAGATGTTCTTGCTTTTTCAGAAAGTGATATCCTGATACATTGCTTGCATTTCTCTAAATCCCTTTGTTTTCTGTACAAGCAAGGATACCAGTGAGGCAACGTTGGAGCAAAGGAAAGATCAAATGACGGCTACATGTCCTGTTCAATTATGGAGCAAATATAAATTACTAATTTGATTGTCCTCACCTGTGGGAAGGAAAAAAAAGAAAAGTATGTATGGGGGACCCAAGTAACTATGATTTTGCACCTCACTGTTGCAGAAAATCCCTTAAAATAGCAGTCAATATTGAATGCAGTGGTGGGGTAGAAACTGGTTTGTTTTCAATTAATCTCCATGGAATATGCAACAATAATCTGAATTTTCAATGTGCAAATCATATATAAGCATGTTCAGCTATGCCTTGAAAACATAATGAGTGGAGTTGGGAAAGGCAGTGAAAGTAATGGAAATGCATTCTTGTTAGAATGCATTCCTGTTAGAAGCAAGTTATATGGCTTCTACAGATATAGTTGTTTGGTGGTGTACAACTAGCAGCATACTGAGAATACATCTGCATTACACTGCTGCAGCAGTTTGATACTACTTTTACTGAGATATCGCCATCTCATGGCATCCAGGGGTTTGCCATTTGGTGAGGTACATTTTAACAGGATTTATAAAATGCATATTTTTTTAAAAAAAAAAGAAATGGGGAAAGAGAGAAGAAACTATATGGGATATAGCTGTGGGCTACACACACACACATACACACACATAATATATATGCTGATTTAGGCTAATTAATTTTATAACCAAAAACAAATAATTATTTTAACAACTCTGGTATAGAATATTCAGGTCCAGAGATAAACTATAAAAGATAATCAGCATGTGTTGTGGTTTTGTGCCTCCAGATCTTTTTTGACTTATAGTGATCCTAAGACAAACCTATCATGGTTTTCTTGGTACATTTGTTCAAGGGGAGTTTGGCTTTTCCAGGGTCACCCGGTGCATTTCCGTGGCCAAGGAAAGATTCGAACCCTGGTCTCTAGAGTTGTAGACCAGCACTCAAACCACTATGAGTGTCAACATCTGAGGTGTGGGTGGCTGACTGGAACAGGCACCAGGGCTAGGCCAAAGGATGGGCGCTAGGTGAGAAAGCCAAGGGTCAGGGCACAAGAAGAGTCCAAGGCAGCAGTCCTGCAGGTAGCAAGAGTTCACAGGGCCAAAGGCAAGAACCTGGTCCAAGAGACAGGCAGGAGGTCAAGGCACAGCAAGAGTTTAAGGCAGTAGAAGCCTACCAGGCAAGAATCCACAGGGCCAGAAGCAGGTCTGGAAAACAGGTGGGGGTCCAAGTCCAGGAGTCAGCAGGGCTGGAGAGTCAAGAAAGGCTACAGACAGCACTGGAGACTCTGTTGCTGTGGCAAAGGCTTCAGAATAACCCCAGCCAGCAGCCAGCCTAGCTGTATCCAATCAGCCAGCTGGGTCTGAGGTATTGGGCAGGAATCTGCAAGGACTTAGCCACAGTCCAGAACCCTTACAATGGACCTTTCTGCACTACACTGATAAGTGCTATTACTCCACTTTCAACATCATGTGAAATTCTGGGGTTTATAGTCACTGAGGCCAAAGAGCTCTCTGGCTGAAAATTCTAAATGCCCCTCCCTGAGCTGCAAACTCCAGGATTCTATAGGATGTTGAAAGTAGAATACTCTAATAGCCTCTGTGAAATAGTGGGAAATATTAGCTCAAAGAGGAGGCCTGCAAAAGGGGGCAACCTGTGTATACTGGAACTACTGCAGGGAAAGCCCAACTGGTGATTCAAAAGTAAGCTTGTTTGCTTTGTTGAGGGAATTGACAATTGCACACATGTAAGATCCAAGCAGTCTCATAATCACACAAGGCTAACTGAAGGAAAAGGGAGGTAAAGTTTGGATAGTGAGAGATTAGGGTGAAGGGGGTGATATTTACAATCTGGAGAGAAGAGAGGAAGTGGTCATGGCTTAGACTAGATGTCCAAGGGTAGTACAAATTGGGAATCAGAGCAGAAGAATGTTGGTCAGTATGCCAAAAGTACTACTTGTACTACAGGTTGGCTGGCTCAGAGCCAGTGTTTACTTTTTTTCCACCCTGAGAGGGAAGGTGTTAATGGCTCTTTGGCAGAGTAAACAATGGAGCGTGGAGAATGGGGTCCAGAATGCACTAATGGCCTCAGTATTAGGTGACAAAGGAACTAATGAGAATCATAATAGCTCCTTGATTGCTGGGAAGGAAAGGAAATAAAAACTTTGCTGGGGAGTGGGAAGAGCACGGAAGGTTGTTAGTTAATTTAGGGTTCCATTGTCTCTGGAACTGGAGTCACTAAGTCCATCATTGCTGGAGTTCCCTGATGATTTCCTAACTCTGACCTGACCATGACTTAAGATCCTGCCTGACCTAGTTCTTGCACATGTTCAGCTAGTCCTTCTTCTTAGCCAGCATGGCCATGCAGCCATAGCAGTGTATACTTTATATTTATGACAACGAAACTGTATCAAAGCATGTGGGTATACTGCCTGGTAACAACTCCATTTCAAAAAGTCCTGTGGAAAACCAAATTCTTTCAAAGTCATTTTTTTTTTAAAAAAAAAACCCTCTACCAATGAGTTTTGTCAAATGCTTTTTCACCAAGTGGCATAATAGCAACAGATTTTAGTCTTTTGGTATTTAAAACAATCAGATTTTTAACAAATTTTCAGCTATCTGTACATGAAGAATAAAATCTAATTAGGCCAGAGGTATTAGGGTTATTACAATCGAAGCTGGGATTGGAGCTAATATTTTGCCATTAACATTTTAAAAACATATTGGTGAGCTTTGCCCTGTTTAGGAATAATGGAAAAACATGAGAAAAGTCAAGGAACCAACAGCTCTGAGTATGAATTTTGCCATTCAACAGGAAAACCATCAGGATGTGAGTTTTCTTAATTCCTCATAAATTCAATAACTGTTTTAATCTCTTCAATTCACAAGGGAAATACCAGAAGGTCCTTATGTTATACATTCAATTATGTCAGGTTAAACTTGCCAGGAAAGCCTTTAAATCCAGATTTTTTTAAAAAATTCTGACCATTTGTATACTGTGGTAAACAGAAAATTTGATTTTCCAAGATGATGCCCATCAGTCTAGTACAAAGAGTATTGTGTACACATTTAGGCCATTTCTGCATGGGGCGATGTAATCGTCCCGCGTCGCTACTTATCGGATCTTCTGGCTCCCCGGTCCAGTCTGCTCCAGAGCAGTGCATGGTCGTTGATCCGCTCTGCTCCGGCGTCCAAAATGGCGGCTTCTGGTTGGTTGTGGGTCGACCAACCGCTGAAGCTCGCCAGCCTAAAGCCTGCCCTCAGCAGATCGCAGGCTCACATTGGTGTGAGCCTGCGAATCTGCACAAGGGAGCAGGCTCACAGTGGCACGCTCTGTGCTTTTGAAAGACTGGAAAAATCACGTCTTTCAAAAGTACACTGGAGAACCACTTGGGTTCATTCCGGAGTGGACTGAGGTGCGGATCTACAGTAAGTAGTCCGGACCCAGTCCGCTCCAAGGTGCAGACGTCCTCCATGGAAGACACACTGCACCGTTTTTATTACCCCATGTGGAAATGGCCTTAGTCACTGGAATGAAATAATACTTTCCTTGTTTCAATCAATATTAACCCCTCCTCTTTCTCCCAATATCTCTAATACAAAGAAGTCAATGCAAACTCTGCTTTAGAAGACACTATATTTCAAGTCATAATTGATGCACAGCAATTTATGTTAAAGATTTAAGGAAGGGGGAAAAAATCAATAATTTCCATACCCTGGCCACTATTTTAAGAACTTAGAAGAATCATCTTCTCTTCTTCCTCACTCTCAGCAACAACTATAGAGGTGGTTGTGGATTTTTCTATCTGATCTCTTTCACTTCCCTTTGCCTCAGATTACATGCTTTTTCGCAAAGTCTGAAATGAAAATTGGCATCAAATAAACAAGGAAAAAAGAGACAATCTCCAAATCCATTTAGAAAGTAATCTGGCTGGGATGTTGATAAGATACTGGGATGCCAAAAGGATATCTTTTCTACCTTCATTTGCTGCTATCAGATGTGTGTGTGTGGAGGAAGGATGATAGGACCCTCTGACCAGAAACTATCCATACAGGAGGAAGAGGACCAGAGGCAGTAACATAATTCAGGTAACCAAAAGCTCTAGTTTTGTACTTGCTTACATGGAAGCACAGAATTGTTTGGCAGGAAAACAACCAAAAAATATTTCAGAAAACTATAGCAGCCAAGGCAGTGGCCTCTTAACCCAAACACGTGAGTTTGTCAGATTTCAATAATAACTGGCCAAAAAAGCAAAAAGCAGGTGCCAGGAGGCCCTGCTTTCCTTCATAGATTCCCATCTGAGTCCTCTGTGCTTCATGATTCTATGCAAATGAAGACAAGCTGTATGATGCTTCTGTATTTGAAGCATAATTCAGCAAACAGGGCTTGAAATAGTGTGACTAGTTCCTGGTTAAAAATATGAAATAAAAGAGAGCAGTAAGCAATATTTCCCGTGGTATAGCAAGCAGGACTCACATGCCTTGCATAGTTCCTCTCCTATAACTGGGGGGCAGGGGGAGCAAAACTATGCAAAAATACAGAAAACAAATATGCTTAATGTACATACTTTATACAGGCTGCAGAAACCCTGCTATTGTTGGCACATAATCTGATTTATCTTCACGTAGAGCCCTGAACAACACTAATAACTTCAAACATTAATTACTTTCACTGTTTCTTCATCAGTTCTCCCACTCCTCTCCAGCTGTTTTAGTGCTTTGCTCAGCCCTCCCCCATTTCCTGTCTATTTGAACATTAAACAATACTCTTGAGCCATTGTTTGCATCTGCATTTCACCTTAAAAGAATCTTGAAGCATGTGGGTCTTATTGGTAGGAGTTCTTAATCTGTCTCCAAACTTCTTTCTGGTCTAAATTCACTGCTTACTTATCCAAGCAAAAAAACTCCCAATGAAATCTATGAGGAGACACAAATCTTTGCCACTGGCAGTTTGGCACTGTTCCATAGCATTAAGGGTCAATGGCAATCTTCAAAGCTAATGTGAAACATTAGAAGCCATTATATTGCTCTGACATATTTCAGATAAAACTTAAGTCTTCAGACAGTTGAGGCTATCCAGGGCATCAGAAACATCAGAGTGTAGTTCTGCACTGAGACCCAGCATGGTGTAGTGGTTTGAACATTGGATTATGACTCTGGAGACCTGAGTTCAAGTTTCTGCTCAGCCACGGAAAACCACTGGATGACCTTGGACATGTCACACATTCTTACTCCCAAAAAACCCCATGACAGGTTTGTCTTAGGGTTGCTATAAGACAGAAATGACTTGAAGGCACACAACATCAACAAATTCTTCGCTAGCTGGGTGGAATGGAGGAAATGAGGCATTGGGTTGAAAGGAAGTACATAAACAATTGACACTGAGGCACCAGTATGTATGAAGAACTGTCCTCAAAATGGCTTAAAGCAGATGGCACACTGTAGCACAGCTAAAAATATGCACAGCCATCCCCTATGCTCCCACCTATGACATAATAAAACAAAATCTATTTCGATTCTCTCAAACTGTTTTAGCCACTTTGTGTAAAGTAAAATTTAACCTTTAACCTTTTCCCTTTGATAAACCTATGGTTGAATGTTCATTTGTCCTCTTGTTGTAACCAGCCTTACAGGGTTGTTGTAAGAAGGGCTGATATATGCCACTTTAAGTTCCTTGGAGATGTATATTATATAACAGTGCTACTTAAAGTAGTAACTCTTTGTAGTTATTGCCAATGGGCACAAATATGTTGCTAATCCCTCAGTTTTTTAAAGAAATCAAACCTGCTCTTCTTCTCCATCAATATAATCAGAACAACAGCATGCATATGAACAAGTGGTCTTGGTAAAATCTGAGTAATTGATTTTATTTGTGCTTTATGTTTATATAATACATTGTTTTAATGATGGAGGGGAGTTGAGGGATCTTCTGGCTGAATACTAACTTCTCCAGCATAAACTATCTTCCACCAAGCTGAAGTTATGACCCCAAACCCCCACATTTTAGTAAAATCATGTCCTGTGTATATATGTTCCTACAAGTTGTTGACTTACTGCAATCCCAAGATTTTCATAGGATTTTCTTAGTCAAGAAAACCACTCAGTGGTGGTTTTGTCAGTTCCTTCCTCTGAAATATAGCCCATGGCACTTGGTATTCATTAGCAGTCTCCCATCCAAGCACTAATCAGGACTGTCTCTGCTTAGCTTCCAAGATCAGACAGGATCTGGTGCCTTTAGGGTATTTAGGCAAAATCATGCCCAAACAAAACAGTAGATAAAGTACACAAAAGCCTTGGTCTGGCCTCTTACTTGGGTACTGATATACTGCCTTTCTTCAACTCTAGGTGGCATGTGTAGTTTTCCAGGGTACTTTCCAGTTGGCTAGGCACTGACCAATACTGGCAATGTTTATATTTGGTGGCAAGGTTGCTGTGCCACAGGTATTCAAAACTATTCCCATGATCTAAGAGTCTTGGCACTAAAACTTTTAAATACATGCACATACACAGTCACCAGACTGTGGTGGTTTCTTTAAACATACCAACACTTTGAGAAAATCATTGAAGGAAGATGCCTCAGAAGAGCTGGATTCAGTTGTGTGAACTCATTTGGCACAAAAGTGCACCACTTCAGATATGCTTGTGTTTGTACTTAGCCAAAATGGAATTGTTAAAAGTTTCCTAATAAAGTAGGAGTTAACTAAGATGTATTCAAAACTGTTGCTTAGTTTTGGTCTCCAACCCTGAAATAAGTGTTCCAATCAATACCCTTTGATGATAAATGGCACCAAGCTTTCCTGGAAGCTGAAAGACTCTTTTATAAGCTATCTCTTTATACTTGTTCTAGGATGGAAAAATCTGGAATCAAAAGATGGTGCTTGTGAAATTTTAAAGGAAGAGCATACTTCAGGCTGATGCATTTTAAAACTGCTAAATAAAAATAATGTTTTCTTAGACAGAAGCTGGATGTGAAAAAATGCGTTTTGTATTATGGAAGCTTTTCTGATCTGTGAGGTTGTGTAAAGAAGCAGTCATATTATGAATCAGAACAAATCTTTAACCTCCTGGTGCTCCCTTTGGAAAATATAGACAGGATGAAAAATGGAAATTATGAGTCATTGTCAAATTTAGCATCATCATCAGATTTGCAGTGTATGTTTAAAAGCTCCCATTAGAGCTGGCAGTAAAACAACAATAAGTAAAGCTCATGAGACTAATTTTTTTTTTGTCTTTAGGAACACATGCATTCTATATTCCAGTCTCCTCCTCAGTATTATTTAAGCAGCAAAAAAACAAGTGAGGTCATGTTTATGTAGATCCAGGCCCAATCTTTTGAATAACTCAGGGCAAATCAAGGAGACGTAAAATAAAGTTGAAGTTTGTGCAGGAGAGAAAGAGAGAGTGAGAGAGAGAGAGGAGAGAAGGAGGCAGGGAGAGATAGCACACATGAACACATGTATTAGCAAAGAAGAGATTAAAATTACAAACAAACAAGAGAGGAAAAAATGGCTTCTTGGTGTACCATTCACGCACAGCAAAAGCATATCCTTTCCAGCACCATTTTTGGAGCAGAGAGATAGTGACAAAAATAGTCCTTAGTCCTTGTTTCTCTCTTCCCCACAAATTGCTGAAGGAAGAGGGAATCCTATAGTACAATATACTGTCAACCATGACTTTTAAAGTGGTCAAGTGCCCATAAACTGCAGTTTCCACCAAGGCAATTTCTTCTCAGTTTACAAAAGAATTCAAAAATAAGTGGGCCGACACAACTAGTGACTTTCTTTAATCCATTCCCCCATTGACAATGGCATAACTAAGCTGGAACTATAACTACTTTCTTCTTCTTCTTCTTCTTCTTCTTCTTCTTCTTCTTCTTCTTCTTCTTCTTCTTCTTCTTCTTCTTCTTCTTCTTCTTCTCTCCTCCTCCTCCTTCTCCTTCTCCTTCTCCTTCTTCTTTTTTTTACAAAAGGAACTTTCCAAGTTATGGTTTAAGACAATTTGATAGCATGGGATGGGGAAATATGCTTCTAATTGGTAAAATTCATTCACGTGGTCATTTCAGGGAGAACTGCCCTCATGAATGTCACATTTCTTCCAGTGAGGGATGCAAGGCAAACTCATTCAACCATATTCATACTCAAGGACATCAGCAAACTCAGTGAATGAACCTTAATTGTTTGGGATTCCTACAAGAAACAGAAAAGAAAAAAAATGGCACTGAAACAGAAACATGCAGGGGAAACAATAGCAGCAAACAACAGGAAATAGGTTGTTTGGGGTTTTCCAGGCTTTCCAGGAGTATTTTCTCCTGACGTTTCATCTGCATCTGTGGCTGGCATCTTCAGAGAATCTGGATCCTCTGAAGATGCCAGCCACAAATGCAGGTGAAATGTCAGGAGAAAATACTAATAGAACATGGCCCCAAAGCCCGGAAAACCCACAACAACCTATGGATTCTGGCCTTCGACTTTGCAACAGGAAACAGGATCACCCATATTTGTAAACAACATTTTTGGCCTTTTAACATCACAGCACTCACTCTAATGTCACTTAAAAACAAATATACCTCTCAGTGAAATGTACCCTAATTTGGCCATGGACAAATTGAACTTTTTAAAAAAAATGAAAGCTGTTACCTGGAGTTACAAAAATGGAATAGAAAATTAGCAATGTATGTGCAAAGCAGTCCTTTTTTTCCAGAGAGTGAGACAAAAAAGGAAGGTGCTACTCTGAAGACCCTAAAAATCAGTCACTATTCATAGCTTTTTTTAAAAAAAGGTAACTAAAACTGATTACAAATGATATCTAGAGGTTTTGCCTGCTAATAGAAGAGTCAATTTTAATGATTTAGAAAAGAAGTGTACTACGTTTGTGAAACTGGGGGCAAAGAAAAAAAACATTTTAGTTATTTCAAACTGAGCAAAGGGTGAGGATGAATTATAGCTATGCCAGGATGAAAGCCAGTAAACTGGAGATCGTACTGCACTAAGTGATGATTATCAGTTAACAATAGGTGATATTTACCAAGCAACAGCATACACTGCCATCAGATTTGCACAGTATACAAGATCTATTTTAGAAAAACTTGCACTTTTATGAAAGGAAATACCACTGGCCAGTAAAGATGTAAATCTTTGTTCATTTCACTTACACATGTGCAAATGAACAATTTCAAGTTTTTTTCCTGCATGTATATGATCAGGAAATTTTGTTTCCACAGATATAATTCTTTCTCCACTGGAAACAGTGTACACTTTTTTGTGTGTGTGTGAAAGTCAAACATGTGCAAATGTCCTAAACTGTGTAGATTCTCAACAGTCCAAGATTACTGTTGCCAGAGCTGCTTCACAAACACCTCATTTTTAATTTATTTTTTTACTCTTTTTGATTCTTTCTACCACTAGTGTGTGGCAGGATCTCTTTGGTGAACAGGGCTTCTTCGAAGTACTAAATTAGTCTTGAAGTCCTTCAGATACAATAGTTCTTCAAGAAGGGGATTAAGAGGAGAAGCAATGACAGCCACTGCACAACTGTAAGCAAAAAGAATTAGTCTATTAAACTGGGTGGATAATATGTGGCTTTTCAACGACACTGCAGGAAAGTCTTTATTATTCTTCAGCACTGACTGTGCTTGGGTAGACCTGACTAAAAATGTAATCTAATAACATCCAGAGGTCCATAGGTTTCCTACACTTATTCTAAGCCCTGAGTTTAAATATGTGTCTGTCTGTCTTCAAGTCGCATGTCAATTTATGGCAACGTCACAAATTTCACAGGGTTTTCTCAAGCAAGGAATACTTGGGGGTGGTCTTGCCCATTCCTTCTCTTGAAATATAGCCAACAACACCTGTTATTCATTGATTGTCCCCTGTCCAAGTACTAACCAGGTATCACCCTGCTTAGCTTCCAAGGTCAGAAGGGATCTAGTGTTTTTCAGTATTTAGGCTGAGTTTGGGCATACATATTACGGATACTTTTAGTCTAGAAGAACTTGAAAGGACATGGTTTATGCAGTGGATTCTGTTGCTGCAATAGAGCATTAATTCGTGTTACAAGAGAAACAAATGTGAAGTTCTGTCTAGACTATGATATATTTCCTGTCTTCAACTAGCTGCCTTTAACAGAGGAAAGATGAAGTTGAGATAATATTTGAGAGAGCACTCTATGCTTAAGTGAAAGACACTTATTTTGTTGGCTAACTAAGCTAGACAGAAAAGGAACACAGAAACATTAACCATCCAATTCCTTTCACTAAATTCTGACCTCAGCCTTTTCACAGTATCTAATTTTTAATCCCAAACTGTGCAATGAATAACATCTGTTGTAAGACAACAAATGATTTTTGCATCCATAAACTATAGGTAAAAATTACTTGATTCTAAGCCATAGAAATTTGCCAAACGGATTCATAGGTTGAAAAGGTATTGGAAGGTTCCAAAAATCCAATCATTTACAGCGAAAGATCTGCCATATCTCCTATAAGATATCTAAAAAATGAAGCTTCAGAAGGTTTCATGGAAGGTTTCATTAGGCCAGAAATGGGGACTGTGTGGCTCTCCAGATGTTGTTAAACACAAACTCTCATCATCCCTTGCTATTAGCTATTCTGGTTAGGCCTAACAGAAATTGCATCATGCCATCTGTTACTTTGTGCATGATATTTATTCTTATTATTTTATCTATGTTTTCTTTCTCCAAAAAGATAATAACAATGTACATAACTTCCCTTTTATTCTGGCAGCAACCCTGCAAGATAAGATAACTAGGCTGAGAGATGGTGAGTGCCCTTTAGTCACCAACAAGTTAGGATAGCAGCTCAAGATTTGAACTCAGGTCTCCTCAGCTGACTACTGCACCACAATGGCTCCCATTTTGAGGGTCAGTGCCCAGCACTGAATATTTATTTCCCACCTTCTTCTGACTCATATTCCCATTTTCTTTAAAAAAAAATAGCATCATATAACATTTTAATGTTATTGTTGAATCTTCTTTCAATTGTCAGTAGTGTAAGGTACAAAGCTGGCTAAATGGCTTAGGGTATTTGAGTTGCACTCTCCTTCCTGAAGGGTATTTGGTTGATAGGGAGCTATGTGACATAGCAGCTAGGTTGTTAGGTGGGAAGAGTGAGAAGGGAATAGTGTGACTGAAACTGAGATCAAATGATGCAGGCAGAATTTGTCTGGCTTTTTCCTTAGGAGGAAAAGAAAACTTTTAGAGGAAAGAGGGTAAATAAATGAACTACCCTGCACAGGTAGTGTTGTATGATATAACGGATGGACTATAAACCCTACTCCCCACATATATTTTCACAAACATTTTCCCCACTCACCTGCCCACATTGCAATTAGGCTTGCAAAAAGCCTTCCATTGGCTTCAACAAGACACTTTCTCAAAGCTTAGTTGCAGATTGTAGGTGATTCTTCTGGAGAAGGGAGAAATCACCCTTCCCTTTCCAACTCCCATTGTTCCCAACTAGCAGAGCCAAGCCACCAGGACTGGCTAGGGATGGTGAGAATTCTCATCCAGTTTGTCCAGAAGGTGATAGATTAAGTTAGAACATAGATAGTGAAGTATAAGTGACATTGGGAGTAGGGCTTTGAGGTTTCCAATGACAGGAGCAAAAAAGTTCATGGGGCTTCCTATAGAGTCAGATCTTCATATCTGCATAGGTTAATCTCAGATCAAAGAAGGAAGTTACAGAAAGCAAAACAGTGTGTCCTCCACTCCCTGAAATATATGGAACATTGGAAAGATTCTTCCAATGATACCTAAGGCTCTGGTCCCTTCCACACTACGCTATTATAACACTGTGATTAGACTTTAATGGCCACTGATGCATTCTATGAATTTTGAGATTTGTAGTTTATGGAGACATTGGCACATTCTGTTTAAGAATTCTAAATACCTCTTCCTAAACTGGAGATCCTAGGATTCCATAGAATGTTGCCATGTCAGTTAAACTGGAATTTTTGAATATTGTTGTGTAGTGAAAGAGCCCCCAAGTTGTTTTAGAGCTTAAAAAATCAGCACTCTAAATAGGCCCCCAAAGTGAACAGAAAGCCAGCATAGAAGGAACAAGAAGTACAATATCCCCCTTGCTTCCAAATCTTAAAAATTAGCCTGTCATGGACTTAGCAAATGAGCCAGAAATGTTTAGCCACCTTCACTGGGCTAAACTATCAGATATGGATAGTTCTTCTATGAAATTCACCCAGTAGTCCTGGAAAAGTCATTGTTTACCCAATAGAGATAAAATGGCCCTGTCCCTTGCATACTGTTCTCAGGAGAGGTGTGACACAAATATGATCTTAAGTCCCCAAGCTATGAAATTTTAAAGATAATAAAGACTTAAGTGGTAGTTACTGGAAATATGTTATTAGAATAGCCCAGTTGGCATGATCAACTTCTCACAGTTCTGGTATGGCACAATCCATTTCCCAGCATTTTAATGAAGTGCATGGTGGTATCAAAGTATGACTTTGTTCTGAGGTCTATTACCAACAGCATGTTCATGAACAGCCTTGAGAAAAGAGGTATGGAACAAAGACTTCCACAGCAAAAAGAACTGAATTGAGGAGCCTTGAGGGCAGTGATGGAAAGCAACTAAAAGCATTTGCCAAAGGAAGAACAACAGTGAAATATTGGGCATTGTCTAGTAAGCCACACAAGAGTGAATCAACCAGTCAAACCTCTATTAGCTATGGCCAACATTTGAAAAACAAACAAACAAAAAAACTCTAAAAGAAACCTGATGTAACAAATTACATTTGTAAACACAGTTGTTACAAAGATTATGAAAGCCAGATTTAACAACATCCCAAAACATGTACATCAAGTAATAATAAGAGCCAGAAACCAAGATCTACCATACCGTGGTATTGATGTCAGAGCTTTCTACCTTTGCAGCATACCATGGTACCAAAAAACAACTCCACGTTTCCCTAGCCTTCCAGAGCAGTGCTTTAGGATACATGGGGAGGGACCAGGGCTGGACAAAGAGTTCTGGGAGAAACAGTGAAATTCAGCAGAAATACACCATTGGATTTACATAAAAGACCCACTGAAAAAAAAATGGACTTCAGTTAATACTTGTTTATGTCCTCTTGATTCAATGGCTTCATGCTAGTTGGGACTAATTGGACTTATACTGTTGTGACAATCAGATCAGGACAATACTACAGCAATTCAAAGCAATTTCTGAAAGCGTTTTTGTGTAGATTTTTACAGCAGTCAGCGTGATACTTGACAACAGATGTCTTGCTGATACAGTGTCTGAATGTAATCCCTATAAGACAGTATTTACCTACTTTTAAAATGAGATTTCAAGAGCAAAGGACAAACTAAAATACAGTATGGGAGATTTTCTATCTCTGTGTTTTTCATGTTAGAGGAATGAGAAACTATGTCCCTAAATGCTTTAGGTGCAGAAGAGTGGGCAATCTGGTTATCAAGCCACACCATATGTTTTTTCAAGAGCATCATAGATATAGAAAAGGTTATTATGAGCAAAAATATGCAAGAAGAAAAGTTTGGAAAACACATGCTTTGAGAATCAGTTATTGTTTCCATCAACTTTTTGAAGCTTTTGTCTTGTCAGTTGTTTCAAAGCGTGCCAAGAAGTTTAAAGAATTATGTTCATGGACTTTTTTCTTTTTCTTTACAGAAACAAAACAGGAAAAACAATCTTACATTTCATCGGTGGACAATTTTTATTGTAGTCTATGTTTATGATTGAAAGACATTAAAAACAGATTTTTAATGGTGGCGCAGTGGTTAAATGCCAGTACTGCAACCACAAGGTTGTGAGTTCGATCCTGCCAGGCTCCAAGGTTGACTCAGCCTTCCATGCTTTTGCAGGTCGGTAAAATGAGTACCCGGCTTGTTGGGGGCAATTAGCTAAAATACATTGTAAACCGCTTAGATAACACTAGTTGATAGGTGGTATAGAAATAAATGCTATTGCTATTGCTATTGCTATTAAAATCAAAGTGTATTTGCAAGAATCTATCTATTTATCTGTGAATGCCAAGGACTAACAAATTGTATCAACTGGGATTAAAATTAAAGATATATCCTACTAGCTACAAATATTATCCAGCCAGTGATGATCATTTTTACCAAGGTTTAATTTAAACCAAGGTATTTCAAATGAAAAAACTTCTAGAGGAGTGTGTATGCCATCACAGTCTTCAAAGATGAAAAGGGATGAATTTCTCATCATCTACCATAATATTTTTATATTGTACTTTCCATATAGGATGCACTAAATAGCAGAAAACAAGAATGGAAGGGAGACATCTAGAGGAACAAAAATAATATATTTTTTTGGACACAACTCAGACAAAGAAGCGATTATATCGAACTTAATGGAAGGTAATCATGTTTAACATAAACCATAGAGCTTTCAATGAAACAGTCATGACTTACAGGATCTGGATTGTGACCATTCTACCTTAATGCAGTGCCAACAGATAAACATAGGGTAAGATAATGAAGCGGTGAATGGCTGAGTTTGCATGTGAAAGCCAGTTTAAACTGCAATTCTACATGTCTATCCTGAAGTCAGCACAATTGAAGTGAATGGGCATAGCACTGCAGATTTTATTACTCTTCCAACATACAGCTTCCATTTTTCTGCTTTCTAATCATTGCATGGTCTGACAAACCCATATTGGGACAATCCGGGGCTCATTTTGCAACACAAAATATTAAAGCTTTGGTTTGGTATCTTAGAACACACTATATTCAGAGGTTGTCCTAATTAACAGTTCCAAGGAGAGAGAGAGAGAGAGAAACAGAAAAAAACATTATTGCATGCTCAGACACCAGAATAAACACATAGACCCAAGAGTATAAGGAAAAAGGCCACAACTTTATTGGCTGTAGTTGCCGATAGGGTTAGCACATGCACGGGTCCAGATCTGGGTGCCGATCAGCCTGCTTACTGATCAATAAATCTAGCCTTCCAGCACACCACCAGAACTGCTGGGACAACAGGAAAGCACTCCACCAGGAGAAATGCCTTCCCCTGGTGACCTGCCCTTCATTGCCCTGAGTCCAAGGAGTATGGGAGAGTTGTGCCCCTCTGATGCTGTACACAATTGCTTCTGCCCATACCCCTGAGACCTCAGATGGGACCCCCATACCATACCAATGCCTGGGATACACTAATAATTGCAATCCTGGATGCAAGACCCATGCTACTGCCACACAAGCTGTCCGGGAGCCCCTGCTTGCCTTTTTGCCCCGGCCATCATAGCAGCCAACCTAGAACAAAAGGCCCTACCAGGAGACACCACCTTACCATCCTGCCCCAATAAACTTATACCTCCTTCTCACACCCAAGTATGATCTTAATGGCTGTCCATGCTCCGTCTGGGCAGCTGGCCAAAGGACAGCTGATAAGGTTTAGAGGCATGCAGTTCTAGCAACAAAATAACTACTTAGTTTACTGTCATAAGGAAGCAGTCTTACACAAATATGAAGCAAACAGCAGTCCCAGCAATATCTAGAAATCAAAGGCAGTTAATACAATCCCATGTCAGAGACATGGCAGGAAAATAGGAACAGCTGTCAGGAAAACAAGAAGGAACAACAGGCAAGGACACAATAGGAGAAATGGTCAGTTAATCACCAACAAATTCTAGAGGGAATAGCTCAGTTTTTATAGGTTCAGAGATCAGCACGGCTGGTGCTTGATTAATTGTCATTTGTTATAAATTTGCTTGGAGCGGTGTTGGAGTTCCCTTTGATGCCTACGCTGAGTGAAGGTGGGTATTGGTAAGTCATTCTCAGTGTCAGGAGGAGCAGGGCTCCCTGCTGGGGCTGGCAATGCCCACTGTTCTTTCTCTGGGGTGGGTGGTGGTACTGTCTTCTCCTGCTCAGCAAGTTCTGCTGTCACATACAAAGAATGTATGGTTTAAATTTTGAAATGAAGCCAGAATTTTATTTGTTAAATATGTTAGGGCAACAAAGAGAGATAAGATCTCATCAGAAGCCACTGTTATATGTAATAACTGCTGCAAGATTGACATATGCTCAATATTGGAAAGAAAGAAATTACATCGATATAAGAGAATGGAAATTAAAAGTCTGGGATATGGTAGCAATAGAAAAGTTAACTTTTTCACTTAAAAATAAGCCAATTTAGAGCTTTGAAAGAGAATGGCAAGAAGTGATGAATTGGATAAAAGAATAAGAAAGGGAAGAAATAAAGAAAGACTGTTGAAAAGGTGGATCAGGTACTCAAGAAGCTTTCTTTGGAAGATGGACTGAATCAAGTGGCTGTGTTATGATGACATATTGGAAAAGACAAACTTGAATGCTTTTAAGATAAAATCAAGAGAAAAATTGGAAGCAGAAGAAATAAAATTAAACTGGTTTCCTTACAGACAACTAACTGAGAGATTTCAGATGTACATCAAAACTTATCTAATAGAACAAAAGGAGCAAGGAGAATTATTGAAGCTATTGTCTGAAAACCTGCCTCATTTACTAGCACACTTATATCAAGAGATTTTACATCAAGAAAGGGAAGAGGAAACAGTTAAATTGGCAATGATATTGTGGGTTCAAAATGTTGGACATCCAATTCAGTTAGCGTACTGGGAACAGAGTTGGCAATGGACACAGAAATTTACTGCAGCTCAGAACCTAAAAGAAAACTATTTTAAGCTTTTTCATAGATGGTACATGACACCAGAAAAATTAAAGAAAATATATAACACGGGAACAGGGCAATGTTGGAAGTGTCAGGAGAATGTTGGCACACTATTTCATATGTGGTGGTCATGTCCTAAGGCTAAAAAGTACTGGAATGATATTCATAATAAGATATGTACAATATTAAGGGTTCAACTGGATAAGATACCTGAACTGTATCTGTTAAATATGACATATATGTTAGATGGAACTGGCATAAAGAAATATTGGAGAATATTACTATATATGATTACGACAGCTCGTATTGAATATGCAAAGTTATGGAAAACTGAACAAATACCCACAATAGAGCAATGGTGGGCAACTTTTATTGAAAATCGAAATGCAGATATAGTCTCTCAGAGACTGAAAGGAAAATCAGATGATGATATCAATAAAGAATGGCAAATTGTGCTGAATATGGATGGGGTTTTGACAGGAAATAATTCTTAATTCATGGTGATATGATAGCAAGAAGGAGAAAATCAGAGAAATATCATGGAACATGTAAAGTTGGGTTGAAATGCAGGAACTATCTTGGTATTGTGATAAATTTGTTGCGATGCATAATGATAGTATGTCAATGATATAACAGTTTATGTAATCCAGAGAGGAGTGGAGGATAACTGTAACAATTCGGTAAATGTACAGTGAGAAATGTATGTTTTATATGGTGAACTATAATAAAAATTATGTTTAAAAAAAGTGGATAAGGTAAACTAATGTTGTAAAAGATAAACTATAAGTTGTAACAATGGTAAAAGTAATAGTGTATTGTTTGTTAAATAGACACAATGTATGTATAGAATGTAAACTCAGATTCAACTGGAAAAAGATGCTTGGAAGCAGGAGGGGGGATTTTTTTATTCTGCATTCAACATTTCAATAAAAATTTTATATATATATATATATATATATATATATATATATATAGGCTGCACAACTGACTGCATATCTCATGGGCATGGTCTTATCATAGTACCATTGTCCCTGAAACTTGAAATCCAATAAGCAAAATCCTCTGGGTGAACCGGAGGCAGATGAAGGAATGACTGTATATCACATTTCACCACAAGAACCCTGGGCCCCCCTGCTTGCACCAGGAGAAGTGCCTGGTCCAAAGAGGCATAACGTACATTCTGGTAGCCCTGAATGGGAATCCTAAATCCCTTGACAAAATCTCTTGACAAAACCTTCCCTGATAAAACAAACTGTTGCTTGTAGGGGTACAGTTCCAGAAGAGCGAGCAAAGCTGTGAGCTGTATGAGTGTGGCCAATGCTCCCTCTTTCTGCACAGGTAAAACCTCCTTATTTGTTTCTTGTGGCCCAGGCTCCCTCGTCCCTTTTGCGTTAGACAGTGCAAAGTAGTGTCCTGCATGAATATCATGCTCTCCAATGCTTGGTCAGTGAGATAAGATCCTGGGGTGGGCTCCCAGACAATTCTTGCAGTTATGCTTAAACTCTCACTGAGCCCTTTGGCACTTGCCTTGAAACTTCCAATGCACCTATTTTTAGAATCCCCCCGCCACCTATCAAAAAGGTTTAGAGGCCTCTACTTTGCCCTTAAGACAGATGTGTGGTCCCTGGGCCATACCTAGCCTGGGTAGTAAGTATCCAGAAAGATGGTCTCTTTTTGGCATTTCCCCCACCCCTTTTTCTGCTGTTTGTAGAGGCCCCAGAAGTTCTCAAGGAGAGAAAATCAGGCCCACCAAAGTTATTCACTCTTGCTAAAAGGGAATTTCCTCCTCCCATTCCACGGTCCCTCACACATACTTTAATTTCTCTCTTCACTGTTCCTGCTGCAAGCAAAGTACAAACAATTACCATCCTTTGAGTCCTATTATTTTAACTCTGTATTACCAAGGGTGATTTAATGTGACAGCAGACATCATTAGGTCACCTCATGGTCTAACTTTCTAAGGCCCTAAAAATGATCTGAACTGTAGCTGTAACTTCACTAACTGACTAAGTACACTGAAAGGCAGTAGCAGGGTCTCTTCTTGCAAAAGAATTAAGCAGAGCAGTAAATGCACACTTGGTGTCTCAGCTTCTAGAACAGCTAGAGACACAACCTTTCTGCATTACAGAGTTAAATTTGGTTTGCACCACTGTGCTGTTGCTTCATCAGAATAAATCTTGGGATCTGTAGTTTAGTGAGACATTTAGAATTCTCTGCCAGAGAATCCACTCTCCTCAACTTCAGTTCCCAAGTTACCCATCGTGCCTGCCTTTAAACTACAGAATTGACTATGTCGATATGTAGATATGTAGAACACTAGGGTATACCACAAAAAAGCACAGCATTTCTCATTCTTTTCTATGGTGGGTGCTGCAGTTTAATACAAACAAGTTAACAAAATACTGAATACAAATGTAATATAGATAGGTCCTAGCCCAGATGGAGCATCTGAAAAAATGCTCTGACAAACTCTGAAACTCAACTGAGGCCATTTATACCTCTGAGTCAGGTCTACTTCCAGATTCTTCCCCTTGCATTCCTCTTCTTAAAGAGCCAGGCCTTACATACTATATGTTATGTATTCTTCCAATATCTTGGTGTGCTGTCAAAAGCTCCCTCCCCCCTCCCCCAAAGAAAACCCATTCCAAGATAAATTTTCTGCCAAAAGCTAGGACAGGCATGGTAGGAAGCCTCAGTTTTCATCACATACTTGACACTCCATTGTCCACTTTCATTAAGACACAATTAGAAACTTCAAGTTTTTTTAAAAAAGTGTCTGGGTTAAGGGGTAGAACTGCAGCACCAGTGAATAACAGCTATAATATAAAGGCTGCGGAGAGGGGAGGAAAACTAGAATCCATTCTTCTCTATGGGGAAGGAAACGAAGGACAGTGCAATCTCAATATTTCTAAAGCATTTGCCACTTCTTTGTAAAAAGCATTGAAAATAATGTAACCAGCATATTAGCCCTCAAAGCATTGTTTAACAAAACTTCTTTAAAAAAGTCTTCAATACTTTTGCAGTTAAAATGTGAAGAATCCTTCTGGTTAGTAATTTGAAACTTGAAGGAGTTTGGTATGTTGAACAATAATAATTCTGTATTGAGACTTCTTCTCTTTTGTGAGAGGAAAGATTGTAGGGCTCAGTGGTAGAACTGGTCGCATGCAAAATGTAGCAGGGTCAGTCTCCCATCATCTTTAAAATGTAATCAATCAATCAATCAGTCAGGTAGCTGTACCAGGAACAGATGACATCCAAGGTCTGAGAATTTAGAGAGCCATTGCTAGTTGGACATTAGTAAATGGACAAATATGCCTGATCAGGTATAAAACAATTCCTCTATTCTATTGTGAATCCAGTCCCCAATGGCAGCACACCAATAGTAAGTACCCCAGTACTCCGCAGTCCAAACTTTGCTAAAGCAAAAAGAATAAATGAAAATAAAAACACACCCAGAACAATCACTCAATGTCATTAAGGCAGACCAATTTGTGGGTAGAATCTGTGACATGAAAATTTCTGAAGGGAGGGTCCACGGCATGCTTGTGTAAAGAATATTTCTGTAATGCTACCTTCTCCCCATACATCAAGAATTCTTTTTGACTTAGTACACTGCAGGCCAAAGCTCTTGTGAGGTATACCATCATAATGATGTAGTATCAAGTGTTGATACTAAGAGGCCACTGCCTCTGGCAATATTTTGGTGTCATGAAAGAAAAGCAAACATTTATTGATTTCCATATCCAGGGATGGAGGGAGGTACCACTGGCTTTTTTTTTTCATGCCAAAAATCATTTGTCTGGTCTTAGAGTCTACATACCTTGACCTGTGTCAGTGGGTGGCATAATTTGCTGCTTTGCCTCAATGAGCAAGATGTCTTCTGTTAGCAGACCCCTTAGTGTGCTTTTGTCCCTACCTTTTGGAGGCAGAAAGCAGACAGACATAGGCTTGGCTATTACAATAGGAGTGGGCTAAAGTGTGCCTCTCCAAATATTGTTGGACTGCAGCACCCAGCATTCCTCCACAATGATTATGCTGGTGGTTTGGCCGCCACCTGCTACAACCTACCAAGTCCCATAGGTCCTCCTGGTATCTCCAGGAGGGCTACCAAGTTCCACTGACTGTTCCACTTGTGCCACTGGGCTCTTCCTGACTAGTGAGATCACTATGGTGCTAAGCCAATGATGTCACATGATCTAACACAATCAGAATGGGGCTTATCTTCCCACTGTGGGAAGAGATACCCTTGGAGTCAGACAAGAGGGCACCAGTGCCTGAAGTATTAGAAACATATAATCAAATTCGTTGCGTGGGCTGTTCTTTTCCAAATGATATTTGGCTTCTGTTAATACATTTAAAAATAGCAATGCTCAGTCACTCAGGAAAGGAAGAGATGATGGGCATTCTGTCCAAGATGGAGAATATCAAAGACTTTACCATGGAATTTGGATGAGAAGTGCCAGAGAAATGCACATGGCTTTGACTAAATTGCTCTGGAAGCTATTTAAAGATTCGCTTTGATTTTTTTAAAAAGATCTGTGGGCAATACATATTATTGCTAGGAACAACTATGGCCCTGAGAGCTCCCAGCTAAGTATTCTGCAGTAATATATTTGATAGGATTCACAGAAATTTAATCTTTAGAAAGTTCAGAGAAGAAAAGCATCCAGAAATTGGTTCTCTGTTCTGCCCTACTTAATTTTAAAATAAACAAATGAGTTGTGTGATAGGAATATACTGTCACAAAGCCTTGATCACTTTTTATACTATTTGGGATGCTGGAAAATCTGTGATTAGAGGCTACTTTATGTAGTTAAATATTTTTTTTCAATTTAATTTTTATTAAAAAAATAAAGATAAAAAAGTAGTACATCCTTCTTAGTATAAGTGTATCCAATTACTTTCAACATGCATTGTTTTTAACACACTTATTCAGTGATAACCCACATTCCAAAATATTCAGCTATACTATACATGTTGAACAAAGCTTAGTCCAATATATACGATATCTTAAGTATAACTTCCTTTGCCATTACTCTGGTTTATCTTTTCATGCTTTGTATTTACACTTTTTAAATGAAATTTTTTACATTTTCTTGTTTCTCATATTTTATGATTGGTGCACTTTCCCTTTTATTTTCCTCTAAGACTCATATTAACCATATCTTTCTATATTACCATTTTTAGAAAAATCATTACCCTCTGTTTCAATTCTATACCAGTTTATCAAGATTCTCCATACTTAAAATACATACATAACATCTTATCATTTTTCTGACTTTTGTTTTTACTTTTCTGTTATAATATTCTTAGTAATTTGTCTCTCATATTTTTGTCCCCCATCTATCTCTAATATACTTGATCACTGGATTCCAATTATTTTCAACTTCTTTAGTTGATTTGCCTTTAATAACATGCAAAAATAAATCAAATTCTTTAAGTTCTATAATTTTTAAAAACTATTAATCTAAATCCGGTACTTCAGGATTCTTCCACATTTTCACGAAGGTTAATCTTGCGGCCGTGACCAAATTCAATAATATCCTACTATTTTTCCGCACAAAGTCTTTTTCAAACATATAAGTCATGTTTAATAAAAAGATTTCTGGTAACATTGGGAATGTTGTTTGGAATATTTCTTTTATAACATCATAGATCTTATTCCAATATCTTTTTGCAATTGCACATGTCCACCACAGATGGTAATAAGATCCTATTTTCTCCTTACACTTCTAGCATTTGTTGTTGCCCGTATGGTATATCTTATCTATTCTTTCGGGGGTAAGATGGTACCTATACATCATCTTCACAAAGTTTTCTTTTAGATCCTGAGAGCTTGTAAATTCATTTGTATCCTTCCAAGCTACTTTCCAATGTACTAGCAGAATCTCATGTTGTATATTTCTAGCCCACTCTATCATTGTCTCTTTTATAGTTTCGTCTTCTAATTGCCGCGTTAACAAATATTTGTAGTACTGAGAGATTTTATGCTTAGTCTTGGTAAAAATGATAGTTTTAAGTTCATTATATTTTGTTTGTCTGGCAAATTCTTCTAATTTCAAATCCATTTTGAATCTTTCTTTTAACTGTAGGTATGGGAACCAGTTTATTTTAATACCTTGTTGGTCCAATTCTTCACGTGTTTTGAATCTAATTTCATTTTTATTGTCCGGGGCTATCACATTTTCATATCTAATCCAGTGACCTCTGTGATCTGTCCATCTTCCAAAAAAGGCTTCCTGTGGCGAGATCCACAATGGTATTTTATTATATGTACATTTCTGAATAGATAACCATATTTTTAACAATGATTTTCTTACATAATGATTGGAGAAATCTTTGTCTATTTTTTCCTTACCATACCATAGGTATGCATGAAATCCAAATCTCATATCCGCACCTTCAATTTCTAACGTCCTCATATCTTTTAATAGTATCCAGTCTTGTAACCAAGTCATCGCATTAGTATAGTAATAAAGTTTTAAGTCAGGTAAATTACAGCCGCCTTTCATTTTCTGTTCTGTTAATAATTTCCATCTAATTCTCAGTTTTTTATCTCTCCATATAAATTTGGTCAGATCTTTTTTTCATTGCTGGAAGGGTTTGTTGTTTGTTATTATAGGCAAATTGTGAAATAAAAAATTGAGTTTAGGAAGGATATTCATTTTGATTGCAGCTATTCGGCCCATCAGTGACAAATTTAAGCTTGTCCAATTCTTCAGATCTTTGGTTATTTCTTTCCATATCTTATTAAAATTATTATCGAATAATTCTTTGTTGCTATCCGTAAACCAGATCCCCAAATATTTTTCTTTTTTCTCAATTTTAATGCTAGCCATCTTAATTAAATTGTCTTTTTCCAATTATGTCATATTTTTAACTGACATACTTGACTTGTCATAATTTATTTTAAAGCCCACTGCATCTCCACATTTTTTAAGGTTGGAAATTAATTGTTTGGCCCCTTTCGCTGGATCTTCTAAAAAGAACACCAGATCGTCGGCAAAGGCTCTAAGTTTGTATTCTTGACTTTTGATTTTAACTCCTTTTATCTCAACATCTGCACGAATTTTGTTGTTTAATATTTCCAGGGTTGCTAAAAATAGAAGCGGTGACAATGGGCAGCCTTGCCTAGTTCTTTTATTTATACTAATTGGACTTCTTAATTCTCCATTTATTATCAATTTTGCCTTCTGTTCCTTGTATACTTCTTCTATCCAATTCACAAAATTTTGACCACAATTCCTTCTTTTTAAGGTTTCCATAATAAAGGACCATCTGACTTTATCAAAGGCTTTCTCCACATCAATAAATAGAATGGCCAATTCCTTTTCTCTTCTTTTTTCAAAGTACTCTATCATGTTTAATAAAATTCTGGCATTGTTCCTTAAATGCTGATTTGGTAGAAAGCCATTCTGATCTGGATGAATTATTTGTTGCAATACCTTTTTGAATCTTTCTGCAAGAATAGACGCAAAGATTTTATAATCCGTATTTAATAATGAAATGGGTCTGTAATTCTCAGGCTGTACCAGATCTTTTCCCTCTTTTGGTATTAATGTTATATTGGCTTGCTTCCAAGATTCTGGTAGTCCTTTCTGCCCAATTAGGTTTATTGTCTTCGTCAGCAGCTCTAGTAATTCTATTTCAAAAATTTTGTAGAATTTAGCCGTACATCCATCAGGTCCTGGAGCTTTTGCAACCTTCAATTTTCTAATTGCTTCGGAGACTGCTATATTTGTTATTGGGGCATTCAAAATTTCTTTCTGGTCATCAGATAAACATGTTATATTTTGCTTGTCCAGGTAATTTATAGCCTTTTTGTCCTCTGATTCCAATGTTAAATCCTGTCCATATAAATGCGTATAATATGATGAGAATATTCTCTTAATCTGTTGCTGATCTGTTATCTCTGCTTGACCTTTTCTCAATTTAATTATCCTCCTTTTTTCTCTTTCTTTTCTAAGTTTATAAGCCAGCCATTTCCCTGGCTTATTTGAATGTTCAAAATGTCTCAATCGGCAGTTTCTTTTCAACTTCTTCCATATTGGTAGCTGCTATCTGATCTTGCAGGAGTTTTATTTCTATTTTCAGTTTATGATTTGCAATATTATGCCTGAATTCTTTTTCTTTTTCTTTCAATGCTGATAGTAACTTCTGTAGATATTGTTCTTTCTTTTATTTTCTTAATGCTCCCATTTGGATCAGATGACCTCTTATCACAGCTTTTATGCAGTTAAATGTTGAAAAGAAGAAGTTGAGACAAAAGAAGTGACTGAAACTAAAATAAGAAATTGGAGAAAAAGAAAACAAATAGAAAGAACCTCTAACTAACAAGAATATTATTACCTTAATAAGACTTTTACAGAAGTAAATATGCAAACAGAAGCAAACAGAAGTATGTCTGTATGACTGGGCAAAAAGCTGAGAATCAAGTAGAAATTATTGACAGATACCAAAGGGAGAAGAGGGCTGGGGTCACAGATTGCACAGATCTAAAATCATATTACAAATCTTTTAGCATTGTTTGGAGGAATGAATAATGTTGGAAAATAAAAGATTGCTGGAATTAAAAGGCATGAACTTAGAATCAGATGGCATTACTACATATGGTATGGGAAGGAAAAGGTGAATGCTGAATTTATCATGCTGTCAGAAGAAATTTGGTAAAAATTTGGAAAAAGTATAAAGAGAGACTATGCCCAATAACTCTGGGATGACTATATCCACAGGAAACATTCTATAGATGAGAATTGAGTAGCACTCAGAAATGACTGATATATAAAGACCTTCTTCATGAACATTATGGAGACTGGAAGTTTAAAGATATACAGGAATTAGAAAGAGATTATAAAATGCAGTGGCTAGCCTATTCCCAAAGTAGAACAAGATGGAAAGAAGAGAAGAAAAATATTAATTTCTAAAATCTACAAATTGTTGTTAAAGCTCAGTACTGAAGAAGAACAAATAAAAGATTGCATAGTGAAATGGGCAAAGACTGTAGGCCACAAAATTCAGCTAAAACTATGGGAAGATGTTTGGACTAAAGGGTTCAAATTTACATGCTGTTCTGATTTAAAAGAAAAGCTATACAAAATGATTTACAGGTATATTACCCTAGTTAAGCTGTCAAAAAGATACAAAGATGTAAAAAGTATGTGTTAGAAGTATGGGAAGTGTGTTGACTCCTTCGCATATGTGGAGAACATATACTAAAGCAAGGAAATTTTCGTTATAGAAAGAATTTTAAAGAATAAACTAAGTTTTACACTGGAATTATTCCTCCTAAACATGCTGGGTTATGAGAATAAAGTGGAAAGAGATAGTGGCTTCAAGACTGATTTATCAAAAAAACTGGAAAAGTAAGAACAGCTCTATGATAAACAAATGGGTAGAGAGATTAATGGACTTAGTTGAGTTAGATCAATTAACATTTTTGTTAAAGGGGAAAGCTTAGATTTATATTTGGTTATATGGTGAACTTTCATAGACTTTGTGAAAAAAGAAAAAGCAGAATTTGTAACTACTAGTTTTGATTAGAATATAGAAATCTTTTCCTGTATGCAAGGTGAATGGTAACAAGGTAATGCAATGCTGGAAAGAAAACTAGGAAGGATGATTATTGTGAGAGGTGTAACTATATTAAATTATTAATTTTAATGCAAGTGGGATTAGGCTGAAAGTCAATTTGCAAAATGTTTGTAAAATGTAAATATAAATGTTTGTAAAATGTAAATATAAATTTAAAATGTTTGGCATAAATCTCATAATTGAAATAAATTAGTAATATAATGTAATGTCTTTGAAAATATTTTTTTGTAAATATGGATTTTTTTTCATTCTCAACACTACATTAGCAGACATTAGTGTTAAGGAGATTACTTCTTTTGCTTCCTTTGTGTCAGTGGCCATACGATACCTCTTGGGACCATCAAAGCTAATATGGATGGCAAGGGGTCGTCTTCTTATTTCTCCACAGTTCTGGACTTACCACTGCCATGTACAGGAACAAAGATACATTTTTGTTTTAGTCTGAGAAACTGATTTGATTATCTTAATGCAAAGAATCCAATGAAAGCTTTATTCTTTGTTTTCAGGCCTAGAGATCAGAAAAGAATCTATCCCAATTGTTAACTTCACTGTTTGGGAACTCTTGTGCATCTCTCATAAAACTCTTGGTGGTTAAAATCAAAATAGGCTTTCACAAGTATATTGGTAAATGTTATAATTACCGTAAGACACTCCAATCAACCCCCACCCCAACATTGCATTGACATGATTGCATTAATTCTTTCTTAAGGGTGTCCAAGGTGGTGCTTCAGTATCACAACCAAATGAGAGACCAGAGGGGTTGAAAGAAGTGATACTTATTAATCCAATGAGTTTCATAGCCGAGAGATTTGGAACTTAGTAACCCATACCCACTCTCACTGTTCTACTATTTAACTGCAAAATGTTTATTGCATTTCAAATTTATTAATACAAATATGCTATGTTAGCAGGCAAAGGCAATATCTCTGTATAATGATGATTATTCAAACCATTTTTGACAACAGAAATATACAGAAGGTGAAAAAATGAAAGGCAGTATACATCTTGCAGATAATTAATTATATGTCATTCAGCTGTTTTAAGAATAATTTAGCACCTACTTTCAAAGCTCTGCCACGTGAAGTAATTCCTTAATACTCTGTGAACATTATTTAAAGCATTTCTTTTTTAAAAAAGATATCAAATGGCAACAAGAAGTCCCTGATGACTTAAACTCAAAATGATGACTTTAGTCGAAATCCTTTATTTAAGATCTTCTGAGAAACATAATCAGACTGAGGTTCTTTATTGCTTTGGTTTTTGTTACGTACCCAACACATTGCACTTGTGTTGCAGGAACAGTGGCAAGTGGCAAGGAATTCCCAAACATACGAAAAGTTATAACAAACAAGGTCACAACTGGATGATTACAGCTGCAAAGGCATGGCCTCAGCATGGGTCTAGATCTAGACATCAGATGACTCGCATGCCAGCTGATGGTAACTACCATCTGGCCTGCCTTCTGGGTAACAGAAATGAGATTGTATGTGGATGGAAGCCAATGTGTGGTTCCCTTGTCACCTGAAAGAGTGGTGAAACTATCTGTCCCCAAGCTGGGTATGGCTCTCCTTCCCTTATAGCAAACCTCACTACCTATAACAGGACCTGCCTGGCCTTCATTCCTTGACTGGATCGGGGCCTCATACCAAAACCATGAAAGAGGGCCTGAAAAGTTTGTCTGTCTCTAAATCTATTGTAGCTGCAACCATAAGACAGATCACACAATTGGGTCTTGGAAAAGGCAATTAATTAGAATATATTATTTAACTGGAAATAAATGAGTTTATGCAGAAATCTCAGGAGATGCTGGCATTTTTTTTTCCAAGTGCATAAGTGCATTTGAAACCAAACAGAAGAGCTGAACATAAAAGACAGACTGTGTAACTAAGTATAAATGTCCACTAAAAATTCTTTACATTGCAAGTATAGCAGCACACACGTCTTGCACAAAACAATAAATCACCAGCCCTGTAAAAGCCTGAACTTAAAATCCTTTCTAGAGACACAAAAAGTTTTAGAGCTTCTATTTTTTTCAGAACTGAGAACTTATACAATAATATAAAATTAAATAGCAGAAGTATTTTTGAACTAAGTTTTATTTACAGATCACAGTGATTTTTTTTCATTGTGCAATGAGGACTGACTTATGCATTTGAACAGTGCTTATACACATGAGTTAGAACTAGCAAGCAATTTCTCTGACATCAGTCCAAGTGAGCCTTGGAAAAATCTTATCTGGTCAATTTGGTTTTGTACATAGATTGAACTATCCCTTACTTATTGTACAATAGAGTATTTATTAAGCTGACATGTTTGCCATAGAAAAGTGTAAAACATAGTAAATCTGTACACAGTACAGTACAAAAGAATCATGCTACAGTTCTTGAAAGCTGAAATAGTCTATAGTAGAGGAAGCACTGAACCTTAACTCTCCTGCATGGCAAGACACTTAGCTTGATACAGTCTACCTCTCATTTGCTCTTCAAGATCTGTTTATCCAGTTAAACACAGTTTAGTACCTATATTTTGATAGATTATAATTGCTCTTCTACAGCAGGTCACCTTGGTTAAAACTCAACAGCACTAGTTTTTGTTCATGTAAGTAAATTCACAGGATAATCAATTGTACCATTTAGAAAACACCATATCATTTATGATTACAAAATCATGTCAGTGATCCACGGTGTAATTTTCAGAGGATATTTTACCATGGCCCTATAAGTGAGTTATTTGGATTCATCCACTGATCCAGCACATTTCTTTTAATCTGATATTTTTTTTAAAATGTTCTGGTTGAAGTTCTTTTAAGAATCCATTATAATAAGAGCTGCCCCCTGAAAAAAGGATTAGTTTTAACATAAATCAATCAATAGGTGTCTGAAAATGTTTGAACAAGATTTAGACAAAATTTGGACTTTGCCAATTTGTTGTGTTTATTTGGTGCATTATTCTCTTTGCCTACAAAAGAACAATAGTATTTTGCATTGCTTGTGTTCTATATCAACACTTAGAATACAAGTTGAATTCATAATGAGGCATAGACATATTATTCATATTTCAACATCCATTTTCAAATGCACAATTGTGGGTTTAGTAATAACTGCTTTGATGACCTATCTGTATGATATCACCTCCTAATCCTCACTGTAGAATCCACAAATCAAGCATTCACATTGAATGCTTTGTACTGATTTTATCAATACTTTTTAGGGTGGGGTTACCCATTTTACCATTGAATGGACATTGTGGGACCAGGAGGGGGGCAGAAAATCGTAATGTGAAGATAGATTATGATAACACATTTAAAAGAAATCAATAATACAATACTGCTATAGTAAATGAATGCAGCTGGACCTTTTATGAAGTGTTAAGTTTAAGGGAAAATAGTTCCAAAAGGCAGCTGTTATTAAAACTATGTTTTCAGAAGGCTAAAATTGAGAACCTTATATAGTAAAGATATATACGTCTATAAAGTAATGTGTAACAATTAGTGGCAAGAGTTAACTGGATTATTCCATTGTAGTCAATATAATTAATTTATCCCCCTCCTTTTTTCTTTTTTCAGACTGATGTAAGCATTTCAGGATACCTATGCATAAATAGAGTAGCAGTTCAAGCTCCTAGTTGGACACCATCCCCTTACACGCACACAAAAGCAAAAAGCTTCATTACATAATTTAACAATTTTAGGCTGATCTGGGAAAATGACAATCCAGGAATGGATTCATTTACAAATTTCATGAACAGCTTTAATTTATAGGGATGTAATTTATAGGGAATTAATACGTAGAAGACCATGTTTCAAAGTTGATTCATATGTGTACTATAACAAGTGACAGCTTATCATTTGAGTCATAGCTGAAAGTTTTAAAAGTGTTTTTGAAGGAATGACAGGTAACACAGAATCTTTATGATGCTTGATCTGTGATAACAGTTCCACATATCAAGCATCAGAAAGTTGCTATTGTTCAATGATAGGCAAGCATACACAAATCTGTACTAAAGGTAGTGGCTTGGTTTAGATCAGTGTGACTCCTGACCTCTGACCCTCAAGATATATTTTGTTTGTTGTTGTGTGTCTTCAAGTCATTTCCAACTTATGGCGACCCTAAGAGAAATGTACTATGGGGTTTTCTTGGGGCTGAGTGTGTGTGATGCACCCAAGGTCACCATTCATGCTAGACTGAGCTTCTGGGGACTGAAGAGCAAAACATTTGAGAGGCCTCATATTGGAAACCACTGACTTAGGGACTTTCAGATCCCTGCAAGCTTGACAAGTAAATGTACATTCAGGGATGTACATTCAAGGAAACAGGCCTTATCCTTATTATCAACCAGTGCTGAAAATGAAATCTTGTTATGAAATCTTGCAATTATGCAAATAATTTCATACAGTTCATATATATATATATATATATATATATATATATATATATAACCTTTACACAGTATGTAGTTACAAAGAATTATGATGTGCAAACACATCATTTTAACTTAATTTTGTAAATAAAACACAATGCAGTGTAAGCAAAAATAATTAAAACATATAACAAGGCCTTGTTTATCTTTCCACTTTCAAGTAGTATGGCTGCAGGTGTTAAGCACTGGAAATGTTACAATTTTCTTACTTTTTTTGTGTATATTGCTTTTTACAAAGAAATATAAAATGTATAGAAGATGCTGAAAAACCTATCATTTCAAGATTTTTTAATTTCTAGAAGCATTCTGAAAAACATTTAAGAATAAAAACCTTAGAATCTGTAAAGTACAAAATTTTACATTTCTGCACAATTCTGTGCTTTAGCTGTACTGATTCCATTATATACATATATACTAATTTGTGCTTCAAAGGACAATCTTAATATAAACTTATAAAGTTAGTCTGTGAAATAACTATGCAGAAACAATTTGGGCATAGCATAAAACAAAACTAAAAATAACTTTATTTTTTTTAAAAAAATCCTATAACTATTCCAATGCCTCCACCTGAAATAGGTGCTTCAGTATTTTAGTTTACTGAACTAATACCAGATCTGTACAACTACGCACAAGTATTGTCCCTTTGCCAACTTTAACCTTTATTTCTTTGAAGACTATACATAATGGAGTAACATTTTTCATTTGTTTCAAATAAAATTTTCAATAATATTTTCAGTTCTTCTCTTCCAGTTTCCAGATATCACGTCCACCTTCTTCCAGTTTCTAGTAAAGAAATAAAAAATATTTTCAGTATATTAGTGTTTCAGCAGTTATTTGAACATGCAACCAAATGGAGAAATTCATAATTCCCATAAGCCATATAACTTGTAAGTTCAAACAGAAGCTCACAGTCTAATGTGTAGTATTTATACCTAATGAAACCTCTACAAGAAATGTCTTCCTTTCTAGAATCTTTGCAAATTCTTTCACAGCCTTTCAGTCATGAAGCATCTTAAGACATTTAAAAAAAGAATAAAACAATTGACATGAAGGTGATTTGGTGATGTACTACAGCAGATATTCAGAAAACAGTGGCAATGGAAAACAAATATCTAATACCTTAATAATGTTGTCTGTCTCACACTTAAAAATTCTTGAAAATTTCTAAATCTTTAGGAGGTACAGGAGGAGTTTTGTTCCAGTCATCTTCAGGATAAGCTTCAAAATTTGATGTGTCACCGTCATTTGATACTTTCGGCATTATGGGAGGCTGAACGAAAAATGAAAATTAATCTTCTGTAGTAAATTTAATCTTGGGTCAAATGGAGTAAGTCTCAAAGCTTTTAATTTCTTCTAGCTCTTCCTTGTTTATATGACACAATTCTGGCTGAAGCTACTTGGCTGTGTTTAAGACAGAGCAGCAGCAGCAATAGCAATCATTACATTTCTATACCACTTTATCAGTGCAAAGCACTCCCTAAGTGGTTTACAATGCATTTAACTAATTGCCCCCAACAAGCTAGGTATTCATTTTACTGACCTACAGAAGGACGGAAGGCTGAGTCAACCTGGAGCCCAGCAGGATCGAATTCACAACCTTGTGGCTGCAGTACCAGCATCTAACCACTGTTCCACCATGACTCTTAGATTCTTTAAAAATTCTTTCACAGCCTTTCAGTCAGTATTGCTACTTGGAGCAATACTGCTGCTTCAAGTCTAAAACCAGCATTTAAATGGCAACTCATGCTCATCAGAGGCATGAATTTGCCCATCAGCAGCCAACTGAACTGAAACATTATTGTCCATGGGCTGCACTTTGTTAACCATTCCTATAAACAATTCCACTACTATTTTCAAAGAACTGTGAAGTTGCAAAAAGGATAAAATGAAATGAGCATAACACTCCTTCCTTCCAAAGATATGTTTATAAGCAATTCACCTTTAATTTTCTCTGTGGTACAGCATCCCAGTCAACAGACCTAAACCACCGATGTCGCTTCACATCATCAGCTCCATTCTTTTGGAAAATAAAAGCCATGAATTTAGAGTGAGGACATGCCAAAATGCAATATAGCAAACACTCGAAAATTGCAATAACACAAAGTGATGTTTTCTACTTCTTTTCCGAGAGCACATGAATCTAAAACCCACTGTTCTAAGTTGACCAAATTTTCTAATTGTCTCTCAAGTATTTAGTTCACAGTAATGTCTTGTTTCATGGAAGTCTTTCTATTTGATGTTTACAAGATATTCAACACTCCAAAGATATAAAACATTTTTATTATGACAAAAAGATAAATAAACAAATACAAACTGGCATTTATTGGCTTCAAAGCACTCACTTCCTTGAGTCAATACTTGGTAGAAACATCTTTGGTAGTAGTTACAGTTGTGCATCTCCTTGGTTAAGTCTCTACTAGTTTTGTGTATCTAAATCCTGCAGTTTTTCCCCATTCCTCTTGGCAAAACTGCTCTAGCTCTTTCAGGTTGATTTGGAACCACTGGCAAACAGCAACGGTCACATTTTTCAACAAACTTTCAATAAGATTAAGGTCTAAGGCATTCAAAGACATGCAGGTTCATGTTTTAAAAACATTCCAGTGTTATTTGAGCTGTGCATTTATTGTCACTGTCCTGCTGGAAGAGAAGATCATTCCAGTCCCAAGTCACTTACAGACCAAAAACAAAACAAAACAAAAATTACTCTGTATTTTGCTCCATCCAGTTCTCCTTCAATCCTGATCAGTCTTCTAGGTCCTTCTGATAAAAACAATACCCACAACATTATGCTGCCATTTCCATGTTTAAGTGTGGATGTTTTCTCAGGTCAATGAGACTGTTGGCTTAGCACCACTCATAGCAGTTCTCAGCAAGACCAGAAAGGTTGGTTTTTGTCTTCTAACACCAGATAATTTTTTCCTAGATGTTTGCTGCACTGCTCACATTTATTTCTGCATACTCCAAACAGGTTTTGCTGTGGGTTTGTTTCAGCAGTGACTTTCTTCTTGCCATTCTTTCTCACACAGGCAACTTTTCTCATCTCAGCAGCTATACTTTTCAGTACTTCAAGGGTTACCACCGGACTCTTGGTTTCTTCTTTAATACTCTCATTTACCTTGACACTTGAGTTTTGGTGTATGATCTTCTCTAAGCAGAGCTGTCATTGAGTCATGTTCTTTCAAGATGGCTTTAAACAATTTTAACTTGTGTGTTTGTAATCTGACAAACTAGTTAATATATACTTCTGTAAATATTTATTGCTTTAAACTGATTTTAGTGTAAGCTGCCCTGAGATCTTTGGATAAGGGGCAGGATATAAATATTTTAACAAACAAATAAATACATCTTTCTCTATAGACATATAAGGATACTTTTAATAACCTGACACTGACTGATGGTTTTTCACAACTTATCTTGGATTTGTTTTGATAGTTTATTGGTCGCCCTGATTCTAATGGTTTACAACAACGAACTCTGGTACATTCAGAAACAGATATATTTACTCTGGGATTGTGTACCACTGAAACTGCACACACGTGGACTCCATTCAACTATTCAGGTGATTTCTGGAGGTAGTGGGTTGCACCAGAGTTTCTTGAGGCATGTCACAATAAAGAGTGTGAAAACATGCAATCAGCAAGTGCCAGTTAGTTTTTGTTTACTTAAATTTTGTGGTAAGACAAAAGAAATATTTGGCACCAATCATTAAATGTGGTTTGCTAACTGATATTTTTTTTGTGCTTTTTAAAAAATTCTTCTTCTTCTCTCTAAACACAGGGTGCTAAATTCAATGTTAAGCTCAACTAGAGGAGACCCAATGAAATGAATGGGACTTCTTGAGGTGATGACTAATATATGCCAATTATTTTAATGGATCTACTCTAGTTGAAACTGTGACTGAATTTAGTCCAAAGGCAGAAGCTTAAGGAAGATGGTGTGACTTGCTCACATCCATACTATCTTCTAGGCATCTGTCACAGCAATCAAAAAGGCAGTCAGGTACATACCAATGCTAAGTGAGTATTAATACTTTTTGTATTTTTTGAGCATCTGTGACAATGGTATTACGGACAAAAAAACTGAAAACTGAAATATAAATACTGCTTCCTCGTGAGAAAATATGTAATTCTATTTCTATAACAAGGTAACAGTATTTTCAGAAGTAACAATATACTAGCTGCTGAGGTCACAATATTGTGATTGAACCCACATAAATCTGAACAATCACCTTATGTTTATACTTAAACTGGAAGTATTACATTGCAATATGCTTATCAGATGCAAAGAAGAAGAAGAAGTAGTAATAGTAGTAGTAGTAGTAATTTATTCAGGGCTCAAATGAAGAGTCTTGTAGCTTTCACATAATGACAACATCAATAAAAAAGAGCTTCAAAAATCCTCATATATTGGAATTTGCTCCTAAGAAAAGCATTTCCTTAAACTGAAGTCACTGAATGTGGTCAGATTAAAAAGTCTTTTCAGTATTGAAAACATACCTTCATATTCCCTAGCCGTCTTGTTCTGTCAACCACAAGAAGCTTTTTAATAAGGTCTCTGAAAAAATGGGGAACAAAATAAATTATGTTTTCATGTATTTATCTTTTTCAGCTGAGAGAAACTGTAGCAAATCACTTCCAATGCTTAAAATTCCAGTATGGACAACAGGGGTGGGGAGAGAGAAGTACACAATAAATCTACCTTTCAACAGGCCTTTGGAAGTTACACAATGGCACAGTAACTATAAACTGAGAAACAATGAAAGCATACGGAGAGCCAGGTATACATTTCACCAAGTACTAAATTCTTCCTGCATCCACTCAAATCATTTTGTTAACATCTCAATCTATTTAATTGGTACTTCATTAATGTATATTAAATATGCCGTAGCTACTAATTAGTATAGCCTTATCATTTTTCTGCTACCCATAATATCCCCATTTCTTAATCTGTGCTATTTCTTTATTGTTTTTAACCAATTAAAATTCGAATGAAGCCAACAATCTTCCTAGTTTTTTTTAATCGTCTCTGAAAACCAGAAAGAAAATTTCATATAGTGTGCTCCAAAAGTCTGCTCAACATTTCAACTTTTTTTTTTCATCTGAGCTAGACAACAGGAGGGAGTACTTATGAGGCCCCTAACACATGTCTTGGAAACTCCTTATAAAGTTCCCAAGTTTATCTGGCCACACTTGAGGAAACTCCCAACTTAACTAAATCTTCAGCAGACGCCCTTATGTAAGCTCTCCTTGCAAGCCTATGACTACAGGAAAGACTGTTTAACAGAGAATTGACAATGGTGGGGAAGACAAACTGTAGCCCTTTGGAGATTTTTGGCCTACATCTCCCACAACCCATGATCACTGGCCAGGGATGATAGCAGTTAAGGTCCAGTAACTTCTGCAAGGTCATGGTCAGTGAGTGGCTAAGGTAACAACAACAATTAAATTTTTGTTACTATTTGTCTGGCAAATGGTATTGGTGAAGGATTACTACCCACCCTGCTGCATCAGTTGCAAACACTGCACATGAAGATTCGATCAACACCTTTTGTTAAGCTAGTAAGTACTAATTAAAAAGAATGTGCTATTTGAAAAGGAAGTGGTTAATTAATTGGAAAATGGCTCTGTTTTTCTGTCTTGTGGAGTGGGGAAATGATTTCTTCTAGCCATAGCTGCATCACTGGGGTGACAGGCCTATCACAAACAGCTTGTCTTCCAGCTGCATGAAGAATGGAATGAGAATGAATCCTACAACTGGCCTTGCCCAAGTGACTCCTCTATCTAAACGTTCAATGGTATGTGGGGAAAAGTCAAAGAAAAGATGAACTCAAACTACTAAATATGAGTTGATTTATACTTGCAATCAAGAGAAGATGTAGTTTAGCAGTACCCGATATAAAA